>MU376227.1:0-206627 GCA_022495205.1 Hypoxylon sp. FL1150 | reverse complement strand
TCATTTATTTTTAAATAAATAAAATATATATATAATTAAATAATTATTAAAAAATTAAATTTTATTTTTATAATTATTTATTATTATTAATAATTCTAAAAAATATATTATAATTTATTATTTAGAAATTTAATTAATTAATTAATCCGGTTTAAAATTTATTTATAAGAAATTCGCCGGGAATATATATTACTAATTAAATTCTAAGAAATATAACGATTTTTTTAATTTTTTAATTATAAAAATTATTATTACTTATTATTAATAAATACTTAACGCGATAAAAATTTAATTAAAATATTTATAATTAAAAAAGTAAATTTAATATTTTTTATTTTTTTATTAATAATTTTTTCGATTTAATATATATATATTTTTATAATAATATTAAATTTAACCGTAGCGAATTTTTTTAAAAATAAAAAAAAATAATAATATATAATATTATATAATTTATTATTAATAAAAATTACCATTTTGAAAATATTTATTTTATTAAAAAATAAAAAACTTTTATAAGTTTTTATAATATTAAATTTATTAAATTTAAAAATATTATAAAAAATAAATATATATAATATTTCGGTTATATAAATATTTTTTAATTTAATTTTATTATTTTTAAATTTTTTTAATATATTATTATAAAAATTATTATAAGTTTTTTTTATAATTAAATTTATATTAAAAATATTAATTATTAAGAAAATTAAAAAAAATATCTAAATATATTATAGCTTTTTATTATTTTTAAAAAATAAATAAATATAATTTATTATAAAATAATTGCGAATTTATTTAAAATTTTAAAAAGAATTTTATTATAAAATATAAATAAATTTATAAATTAAATTATAAATGTTTTTTTATTTAAAAATCGCTTTAAATTAAAATCGAAATTATTAATAAGCTTTTTTTTTATTTTTATTATTTTTCGTATAGCTTTAGATTTTAGAATTTTTAAAATTAAATTTAATAAGTATATTTAAAAAAGAATTTAATTAAATAAAAACGAAATATAAATTATTAAATAATAATGAAATTCCAATTAATATATTTAATAATTAATTACTATTAAATATTAAGATAAAAATAATAAGTAATTAATTTTATTTAAATTTTTATATTTTAATTATAATATATAATAAAAATATATCGTAAAATTATAAAAAAAATTAAATTAATTTTATATATTTTAAAATATAATATATTAATTAATATGTAATTTTTTTTTTATAAAATATTTTTAAAATATATATAATTATTATTTTTATTTTTAAATATATAATATAATAATATATATTTAAAAATATTAATTATTTTTTTTTAAATTTATAAAAAAAAAATTATTTTAATAATAAAATAAATAAGCGAAATAATTTTTTAAAAAATAAATAATAATAATACGGGCCGCGGGAAAAAAAAATCGATATATTAAATTTTAAAAATAAAATTTAATTTTTTTTAAACAAATTTAAAAAATATATATATATATTATATATAAATTAATTAATATTAAATATTTTTTTAAAAGAAAGCGGGAAAAAATTAATATTATAGCTAATTAAAAAAAGATTTTAATTTTAAAAAAAAACGTTACGAAATATTTAATAAGCTTATAATTTTTATTTAGCTTATTTTTTTTTATTATATAACATATCATTTAATAATATAAGAATTATATAAGGCTATTATATAAATTTATATTTACATTTAAAAAAATTTATTAATAAAATTTTTAATGTAAAAAAATTAAATAAAAATGATAATATTATTTAAAATATAATTACGATATTATTAAAAATATAAAATTAAAAATGAAATTATTAGTAAATTATTTTACCGGTATAATATAAAAATATATTATTATATAATTAAATTTTATTAGTCAAAATAATTTTGAAATTTATTATAAATATTTTAAAATAAAAAAACTAAATTTTTTTTATTATTATATTAAATTTTTATTTAAAAAAATTCTAATAAATAGCTTAGGCTTTTATATAATTAATTATTATTAATTATATTATATATATAATATATTTTTTTTTATTTATTATTTATTTTTTTATATTTAAAATATTAAATTTAAATTTTAATTTTTTTATTATTTTTATTTTTTATAAATATAATTAAATGTAATTAAATATTACGATTAAATTATTTATAAATATAAATTATTTATATAAAAAAAAATTTTTTTTTTTATATAAAATAATATAATAATATTTTATAATTAAAAAAAATATATTTAAATTTAAATATTATAAAAAAATTATATTAATTAATATATTAAATTTAATATTAAAAATATTAGTTTTTTTATTTTAAAAAAATATTATTTTATATATAAAATATTTTTTATTATAAAAATTATTTTTTAATAAAAATTAATATTATTTATTAAACTTATAAATAAATAAAATATTATAAAAAAAAATTTAATATTTTATTAAAATATATTAAATAAAATTAAAAAATGCGAAAATTAATAAAATATTTTTATAAAAAATTTAATAATTTATTTAAAAATGAATTTTATTTTTAATATATATATTAATTAAAATTAAAAAAAAAAATTAAAAATTTAAAATTTATATAATATAATTAATAAATTAATAAAAAAATATTATATTAATTTAAAATATTTTCTAAATATTTAATTAATTTATAATTATTTTTAAATATATTAAAATTATTTATATATTAAATATAAATATAAAATAAAATAAATGGCCGTATAAATTATTAAATTTATTATTATATTATAAATAAAAAATAGAAAATATATTTAAAAAAAAAATTATTATTATAAATATTATTAAAATTTATAAAAGTTTTTATACCCCGAATAAAATAATAAATTTATTATAATTTTAACGGCTAAAAATATAAATAAAAATTAATTTTAAAAAAATAAATTAAATATAAATAAATTTAATATAATTAATATTATTAAAAATATATATATTTTAAACTTTTATATTTTTATTTTCATTAGAAAAATAATTTAGATATATGAAAATTATATATTTTATTATTTTAATATTAAATTTGAATTTTACTATCCGTATATTTAAAAATCTTTTCCCGGGCCTTATCTATATATTTATATATCCGCCCGGAGCTTCGCGCCGAAAAGTTTAATTTTACTATGATTTTTAATATAATTCTATTAGTATTACTTATAATATTATATAGTTTATATAGATTAATTATTTTAATTAAAAGCTTTTTAGTGATATTTTTCTTATAATTTTATAATTTATTTTCGAATTTATATTTAATAAATATTTAATATTTATAATATATTCCGATTAATATATTTTATTATATTTTAATTTTCTTCCGTTTTAAATAATTTTACAACCATATTAATTATAAAAATACAATTTAATTTATTTAATTTAAATTAAAAAAAATTTTTTATTAATATAAAAATCTTAAATAAAAATTTATATATAATTAAATTATTTAAATATTTAAATTTATATAAAAGTTTTTTAAAATACGATGCGATTAATAATTATTTCTAAAAGGAATTACATAATATTATATAATTTTTAATTTTAAATAATTTTACATATACCGATTAGATTTTAATGTAATTTAATTTATTAAATTTAAAATTAAATTATTAATTAAATAATATTAATTATTAAATTATAATAGTTATTTTCGTAAAATTATTAGATTATATACGCTATTAGGCTTATCTTAGTAATATGGAAAAATATATAAATATATAAATAAAGCTTAGGAAAAGATTTTTAAATATATAAATAATAAAACTCTTAAATTTTATTAATTAATAAATTTTAATATATTATTAAATAATTTATTATTTGAATTAAATTCGAAATTAATTATTATTTTTTATTTTTTAAAAAAGGAATTTTTAAAAGAGGAATTTTTAGGGGAGGAATTTTCAAAGAAAAAATTTTTAAAAAAGAAATTTATAAAAAAAAAATTATTAAGAAAAAAAAATATATTTATTTTAATTAGAAAATATAAAATTAATAGATTTATTATAATAAAATATAATTATAAATATAATAAATATATTTTTAAATAATAATTAATGAATTTACGAATTATATTAAATATTATAATTTTTAAATAAAATTTTAAATTATTAGAATTTTTTGTAAATTTTAAAAAAAAATAAATAAATATATTATATAATTTATATTTACATTTTTTATTAGATAATATAAGATTTTTTTATATATTTATTTTAATAAAAAAATTATTATAAAAATTAAATAAATTTATATGAAAAAAATAAATTTTATAAAATTTTTTAAAAAATAAAAACGTTTTATAATAAATAAATTAAAATTATTTATTTAAAATTTTATTTAAATGAAATTATTAAAAATATATTTTTTAAATTAATATAAAAAAAAAAAAAATAATTACGGGGTAAATTATTATATAATAATTTAAAAGTAAAAATTAAATAAAATATTAATATATTAAATTTTTAATAAATATAATAATATTTATAATTTTTTTTTATTTATATTTATTATAATAATTTAATTAAAAAATCTTATAATTTATTATATATTTTTGTTATAAAAATAATTAAAAAAAAATAATTTAAAAAGTAATTTAAAAACCTATTAAAATATATAATTTATATGAAATTATTTTTTTTAAAAAAAAAAGTAATTTTTCTGGTAATTTATTTTTAATAAAAAATTAAATATAAATATATTAATTTCGAATAATAATTTTTAAAATTATATAAAAAATAAATTAAAAAAAAAATTTTAATATAATAATATAATTTTATTTTAAATATAATTTTATATTTCTTTTATTATTATTATTTTTTTATTATAAACTTGAAAAAAATATTTACTAATCTAATAATAATAAGTTTTTTTTTATTAAAAAAAAAATAATTATATATAATAATTATATTTCATTTTAAAATATTAATAAATAAAATTTTTATTTATTTTTTTATAACAAATTTATTAATATTATATATTTAAATATATAATAAATTATATATTAATAAAAAATAATATAATAAATATATTAATAAATATAATATATAAAAAAAATATATAACTATATTAGGAATTTTTAATTATAATATAAATTTATTTAATAAAATTTACGTTTATTATTTTTATAATAATTATATTATATAATAATTCTTTATAAATTAATATTATAAATATAAAAAATATATAACGAAATAATTAATTAATAAATTAATTAATTTTTTTATAAATAATAATATTAATTTTAATAATAAAAAATATTTTATTATATAATATTAATATAATTTTATAATTATTATAAAAAAATATAATTAATTATATTAAATTATATAAAAAATAATTAATTAAATAAAAAAAAAAAAAATTTAATTAATTTATATATAAAAATAATAATATATTAAATATTAAATAATAAAAAATATAATAATTTAATATTATTAAAAGATTTTATTTATTTAATAAAAAATAAAAATCTTTTTAATAAAAAATAAAATATTTTAATTAATAAATTAATATAAATATTAATAAAAAAAATTATATTATAAAATTAAAATTCTAAAATAAATTTATTAAAAAAAATTAAAATTTTAAAATAATTTTATTAAAAAAATTAAAATTCTAAAAGAATTTAATTAAAAAATATTAGAATTTTATAATAAAAAAATATTTTTTTAAAAAAATATAAAAATTTTTAAATAACTTTTTTAAAAATATATTAAAAATCTAAATTAAAATTTAATTTTATTAAAAATTAATAATATAAATAATTAAAAAATATATAATTATAACATTTTACTTAGCTTTTATATGGAAATCCTATATTACTAGAAGTACCTCGGCAGAATTCGCTAGTACGGGCGATTTCGCTAATTAAAGCGCTATGCTCTTTGAAAGAGAGCGTCGAAATAGACTGTGCAAGTATCCGTTTCCCTTGATCTTAGTGCTCATTTGTTCTTCCACGTTTTTCTCTATGCGATCGGAAAAGCAACTCTATCCATCGCAACCGGCATAAATATAACTATCCCAATGGAATTGTTGATTTTGTCAGTCTGCGCCTCGCTCGAACTCTCGGCGGAGAGATGACAGTCCGCCGCGCCTCCTAGCCCTTAAGCACCTACATATCACTTGAGCTAGATAAAAGATGAGATGGCATTGCGCTATCGTCCCGCGGTAGGTCCAATGAACTTTCTGCCATATTCTACCGATAACCATGCTAATTTCTAACCTAGGAGTCCATAGACTTGCTCGCGTGTGAGAAGCGGCCGAAAACGAGGCAGTCTTGCCGTGCATACCTATGTATGTGAAAAGGGAGTAGGAAAAGAGGGCATGCATACCCAGTGACGCATACGGGGATTGCGGTATACGTGAAATTCGATCAATCGAAGATTTTCCTGTTCGAGCCGGTGACTATATTAGCTATCCCCGCGCCAGCAGCTTTACGTAAATGACCTACAAGCAACCGGTACGGGAGACAAGACCAACCTAGGTAAGCTTTAAGACCTAAAGTACCTTATGGTCTCCTTCGAGATGATATCTTCTTGGTGAGCACACGATCACGTCTGGTACCGAGGGAACCCGAGATGAACGTGGTCAAAGACCATGTAGTGACGGAGTCCAACTCGTAGAGGACGGCCAATCATGATTTGACTCCATGATACTCAGCTTTACCGTCTTGTTGGGTTGATTTGGCCTCTCATAGTGACCCTCAGATACCTTTTCAACATGGGTGTGACCTAACATTTCTCGACGCATCCAGGGTAAGAAGAACCTTGACAATTTCACGGGAAGCGCAACTAAAAGTAATGGCGACTGAAGATTAGGAAGGTACGTGTCAACATTCACTTAGAAATTTCGTCACGTTTCATATCCATGAATATGAAATTCCCTCTAACTCTTCTGACTCTGTCCGTACCTAAAGCAAATACCACAACAGTGCCGATTCCAACTGGTTAGATTCTCGTCGGCCACAATATTAATAACGAGCACATCGTATATACCTTCCCGTCATTCATTACATCCATCTTCGTACAGATATCCCGGTAATTTCCGTAGCAACACCAGAATTAGCATCCCGACCACGTTCAAAATTACCTGTGCGGCAACCATTGCCTAGGTAGGTACCTAAGCAATGCAGCCCTGTGTATGATTTCCATAACAGCTGTCAATTGGTATCATCCCGGCTCTCAAGATGGATCCTTCCATGTTCATCAATAATAAAGTTGTCGTCAAGCAATGCGCGGATGTCTCCAAGGGTCTCGGTGTCTTCGCGACACGGAACCTGTCAAAAGGTCTTCGCCTTTATGCAGAAAATCCCCTCCTGCGTTACGAATCTACCTTCGACGCCATGGAAGACATCGAACGTAGCTTCGAGTACTTTTCGTTCTTCAACCAGGCCGGATTTACTCGGCTCTTCGCCGGCACTCTCGATGTGACCCCCTTCATCAAGACGATATGCCAATGGAGTGATAGAGATGTGGCCAGGGTACCCGGTCGGCTACGTCAAATCGTCCGATTCAACTCCGTAGAAGGCCAAGGTACCGGCTGTCTTCTTACAATATACTCCTCGTTCTTGAACCACAGGTAGGTTAGGTACCAAATCTTCAATGCTCGCCTGTTCGCCTTACGAAACTGACTTCTTGTCATAGCTGCGTTCCCAACGCCTTTCTCTACTGGAACGATATGCGCAATACGGTGACCGTGCACGCCATCCGAAACATCTCGAAAGGGGAGGAGGTTACAATAAGCTACTTCCAGGAGGCGGTATATCTCAACACTCTCCAGCGAAACGCACGACTTGCAAATTAGGAATTTCGGTGTGCCTGTTCTGCCTGCAGCTCGCCCGCTTCCGACGCAAGACGTACAGCTATGGCGAATCTCAGGAGAGAGATTTCGGCCTACTACATGGGCTTGGCAGAGCGTCAGGACGGAGATATATACGTGGCCATAGCAAAATTGAGGGAGCTTGTCTCTCTCTTCGAGGAAGAAGGGTTGTTCGGGTTGGAGCTATCGCTCGTTTACGTAGAGCAAGCACGGCTGTTTGCCCAGCTTGGGGACGACGTGGGCCGGCGGGATAAATTTCGCAAAGCCGTCCAGATTCGCTTGCTCTGTCTCGGATCCGATCATCCGAGCTCTGTGCAGCTCTCGAGCGCGATCGAACGAGAGACTGGACGATGAAATTGTTGTGTCAGTGAAGGGATGGTGACTCGTTGGGCACAGTTAGGACCGATGTTTTCTGATTGAAAGAGTCTTGCACTTTGCGACGTGTCCAATCCTGACATTACTTAATACTGTACGACTACTGTTCGGAAATTATGAATGCGAATGAATTCTAGTAACTAGCCGTGATACAGAAGCGTATTCCGAGTGCGTGAATTGTGTCAATTCTTCAAGTCGAGGCCACAGGCCTTAGTCCTAATAACCGTTTAGTATCTATTCGAATAACAGCAACCTTACCGCGGTGATATTTTGCTATCGCAGAGCCAGTAATAGCTACGTCGTCTGGTTTAAAAAACTTCGGATCGGTAATGGTATTCACGACTAACGAAATACTCGAGGGGGCGTCGAATGGCTCTTCAGGAGTCACGTTCGGTCCTGCTAGCAGTGGTACCTTATCATTCGGGATAGTATTAGGAATCGAAGGGAACTTTTGGCCGTCAAAATTCGAGCAACTATTCCGAGAGAGGGGGATTCTTTGCAGGCAGTCACATGTCTCCACCGACCAGATGTGAATGGTCTGGTTCCACGATGCGGATAACAAGAGCTTCGCATTAGGTGGGAATACCATCGATAGAATAGACTGCCTATGTCCATCTTAGTGTGTGGTGTAGACTACCCGAATCAAGCGACCAGATCAGGATGGGATGTCTATAGGAATGCCCGGCGAGGAATTTCGAGTCTCTTGAGAAAGCTAAATCATTAATCGACTAGCCACATGTGGTAAATATGAGGTGTCGAGAAGATTCCGCAAGCTCTCTGAGACTGTTTTCAAGCTGGTAACTTCTTTCTCCAGCTTTGCAATATATTCGGCATTTTGGCCTCTTTCAGATATTGAGAACATAGTAAGGTGACCTTTTGCTCCTAGCTTTATGACTGCAGACGCACTGACGGCGACGCCAAGCCCCTCGGCTCTTATGAATAGGTGGATAGATACTCAGTCCAGCATCTGATGAAGGTGAAGGATAAGACATGTCTGAGAAGTATTGAGGCCGCCTAAACGTATGCTGGTCTGGGACATACTTGAAGTAATCGGAAAATAAGCACCCCCTAGTAACAGACCTGCCGATAGTAGACGGATTTACTAAGTCGCTATGGCTGAGCTGTGCCTAGAAGAGAATGAGGAAATGTAAGTCGGCGCAGGCTCGCTGAGATACGAGTATAATACAAAACAATACGCTAACTCTAGCCAACGCCGCTCAGATGCTCAGAGGACGGCCTCGCTACATCTTGGGAACGAACAAAAGCCCATCTTCTTCACCATCGTACAATTCCAACTCCCTGCCCTGGCTCCACGCCTGTGTCTTCGCCCTGAAGTACTTCTCCTCTTCAACCAAGCCCAGCGCCAAAAGTAAATCGAAACCTGAAAAGGCGGTATTGTCCATCATCTGACTTAGCAAGTCTTTGTACTTCTCGGGAGTGGAGAGCCTGGCGAAGTCCGTGAAGGCCGTACAGACTCGAACCCAGTGAATTATGGGCTCGGGATCGAGACACCCGACCATCTGGCGGAACTCAAAGGTGTGGGTGTTTCCTCCCGTCCTTCCCGCAGGCAGGAACCTGCGGAAACCTACTGTTCCCCTTGTCGCCCTGGATGAATAAGTATTTTTTTTCTGGAATTAAATTTTCTTTTCCTGTATTGTGACGGGCTGATTTGGGTACTTACGTGGGATAGGATTCGTCGCCCATGACTTTTGCCAACTCTTCGATACCCTTGGTTGCCTAAATCAAGTTTATCTTTTCAGGAAAAGGGTTAGCAACAAACCTCCGAGACGAGCTAATGAGATGATGGGAAGGAGATGTTCCAGTTACTAACCTGTAAAATCTGTCGCATGTGTCTGAAGTCGTGACGAGCTGGGATAAATGTATTCATTTCCTGCCTCGGAACTGAGCTTATTTTGGCACGGCCATCGGCTAGCAACCCCTCGATTGTCAATTTGTGAATGAACGACGAGTTGCTGAGTACCTGGCAATGGTGGTTGTTGCGGCGCGAAGGATGATGTAGTTGCAACAACTGTTCGTCTGCGAGGAAGATTAGGGTTGCAAACTTCTTCATGGTGACAAGACTGAATGATTCGTCGCCGTGTCCGACGTGGACGTGGACGCCGCAAGTTTCATTGAGGTGGACGCGCATGGATCGAATAGACCGGCAGACTTCGATTATCCTTTGCTGGTAGAACGCAGGATCGTCGTCACAGTCCAAAACTTCAGTAGTGACCTCCATTCCGTCCCACTCGTAGGGCCTGTAGTTAGTAAAGTGGCGCCCCTCGAACTTAACGGTGGCATCCGAGCTGAGCCTACAGACGTTATAGTGAGGCACATTCCCGTGAGGTTGGTGCCAGATATCTTCTTTTGCGAGGCGAAAGGCAAGGCCACATGCTTTTTCAAGGGCGTGACGAGTCTGCTTCTGAAAGCTATCATTTAGCGTTTGATGATCAAGGTCGAGCCAAGGGACACCTGGATCGCAGTCATGTCGGAATGCAATACGCCCGTCTTGCGGGTGAGGGTCGGACCAGGCGTTGTTGACTAAAACCGGGACTAAGAACTCCAGCTCAAGCCCAAATGTAAGAGGGCCTTCGCCATCGTTAGGAGTTTCGATGATTCCGTCGAATTTCGGGATAATGGGCTCTTCCGAGCTATCATCCGCCGAGCTATCATCCGACGAGCTATATTCCGAAGAAGTCATTGCGAGGTAGGCTTTTCTTCTCGGCCTCTAGATCTGTGAAGTAGTGAATGAATGAGAACGATATGGCGCAAATGATTGTAAACGAATGTTGATCTATTGGAAATGATAAATCGTGCCGGTAATTCGAGAGAGAGGGAAACGATACGACATGTAGTTGTTTGGGATTGGCATGTTGGCAAAAGTCAACCTTAGAGCTGTTGCAGGATGCCAAATGTTTGTATCAGCTCTTGCCGCTTCGCCTTGCTCATGGACCAAGCGATACCTACCCGAATGAAATTAGTCACAGGCAGGTGCTTTATAACTTATCTAGCTTGGCGATGCGCAACTGGCAGGCGCCGACTACTTCAAACATCATTTTACTACCTGTAAACATTCGTCATCGTCATCGGACTACTTAAAGGTGTCCCACATCTTAACGCCCTAGCGATGACCACCGCCCTCTCCTCCGCGGCATAGACCGAAGACAAAATGCTGCCGGGCGGGATCAAGGGGAAAGGGCTTGCATTGACGACGTAAATATTCTCTGTTCTATACACGAACAGTTGCAGAATGTCGCCGCCCTTCTCTCTTGGCGACATAGCATTCGTGTCGCAGCCGTGATACGCGGTGGTGGCCATGACGAGAGCTTACTTGGTCACATTCAGGTCCCCGAGGTGAAAGAAGTTGCGCTTCCCATCCGGCTTGAAGTAGGGTGTTCTAGCTGCTTCGAATGCCCGTAGCTTCGTGTCCAGCGCCTGCACGTACTGTGTAAAGATCTCGAGGTCGGCAGGTGGGAGTGGTACCGCGGCTCAATGGTCATGTGCGTCGCGCGACGGAATGCAGGCCACGCTGGCAAAATTCTCCGGGAGTAGTTGCTTACCCACAAAGCTGTGCAGCGAGTCGATGCTAAATGAGGGCACGCAAGCATGAGATTGCATGCCGTTGATAGTGAGGGCATAAGCAAGCGCTTCAGGTTCCTGGCCCATCAACGGGTCCTCATTCATCACGCCAATTACCACTTCGTAGGTCATTCCCGTCATCAGATGGTTCCCGGAAGTTTTACCTAGACTAAAGTCCCATAGTGCTCTGGCAACTTCTCGTTACTGATACTAGAGAGCTCGAGGGGCTGAGGTGTTTGAGCCCGCAAGGGCTGGAAAGTTGACATGGAGGTCAACGGTTTCAATCACCAACACTTATACACCTGGGGTTTCCGACAAACAATAGGTAGCGACGACGAGGTCGGACGTACCACTGCCTATGATGACGTAATCGGATGAGGGAGGGTGGAATTCGTCGGTGGTTCCAACACCCGCTAAAAGACCTGCGATACGCTATAAGCATATGGGTCTAGTGGTAAACGTCGCTAGAATTACAGCAGTATGTCGCGCCTCAATCAACTACAACTACCCGAAAGATCAAGTTCTATAATGAAATGGACCATCGTATAATATTTATGACTGTCGTAGAATATGGATATTTCGAGTCAGAAAGATAAGCCAATCCTCTCATATATTCTTGTACTATCCTTATCTTCGGTCATCCACCGCTTTCTAGATCGTTCTCGCTCGACGTTATCTCCGATCCTACTTCACCAAGCGGATACATATCATCCGTTAAGCATTCATAATTCCCGCTTTTGATGTTCCCGCTACTTTGAGGGCTGGCACTCTTCACCTTCATCCTTTTGGCCTGCTCCCTTGAAAAGGCCGGGCCGGGCCTAAAATTCTTGACTAGAGGACCGAGGATAGGCAGACATGCATTGATAATGCCGAGTTCGATTTCCAGAGCGCCAAACAGGAGATCGGGAACGTTGCTGTAGGTGAGGTCGTGCAGATCCAGGTCGAGGATGCTTTCAATGCGCGCAGCAGTAAGACCGCATATCCTAACATTTGATGTTAAACATATACTCTTCATAGGAGTTGAGTGTTAGCAGGTCGGAAAACGTACAGGAGACCAAGACCCAAGATGGCACTGACGGCTAACTTCTTCCCTATCGGCATTTGCAGCCTCCAAAGAACGGGCATAGGCAAGAAGACGACAGCGAGATCGATGGCAAGATTGACGATGGCTGTGGACAGATAAGCGCCTTTGATGTCGCCACAGACCCCTCCTGGGACCGTCTTATTCCACGTAAACTCGAAAGGCCGACAGAGAAGGAACGTCTCAAGGAGCACTGCGACTACTAGACCGTTGATGAGGGCGATAACAGTGAATACGGCTGTGCGGATCATTGGCATGGTGAAGATGGTGATATAAAAAAACAGAACTGAGAGCTTGACCAGAGAAGTTGCGATCACCCATACGAGCGGAGCCGGCACGAGGAGCTGGGACTGTCAGCTCACAATTCGAATCATAGGGCGCTACGAAGAGTGAGATGGCCATACCTTGAGAGAGATAGCGATTTGCTCTTCTGTGAGGTCGACCATGTGGATGCCAGCGCCGCCATCGAGGACAGCTATGCAAGGAAATTGTTAGAGAAGTAACCTAGTTAGATACCATAATGAAACCATGAAACTTACACGCGTAAGTTAGGCCGACTGCAGCAGTAGTGAATACCTAATCGGCAGAGATTCCGTGTAAGCGATAAGGTTATCAGGCGAGAAACAGAAGGAAACATACCAGACTAGCAACTATAAGATAATCATCAGTTGAGATGCCTCTCTTGGACATGGACGTAGAACGAGCATAAAATCGAGCGATAACAGCGAGAATAGCAAGCAGCAGGAAGACGCTAGGTATGGCAATCAATTCGATGCCCTCTCGAGGCAGCGGGCTTGGGATAGACATCCCCTTCAGTTAGTAATGACGGCAGAGATATCATAAGGTTGGTAACTGATGACGTCTTAAGTAACTGTTAGCAATGGGAGACATGGTGTAGTTAGACATTTCAGAGTAGCATACATGCGCGACCTGACTACGCTCCTCGCGAGATGGTTATATGTCCTTCAGGTCTCGCTACTCCGAGGTCT
Source organism: Hypoxylon sp. FL1150 (assembly GCA_022495205.1). Classification (NCBI taxonomy): domain Eukaryota; kingdom Fungi; phylum Ascomycota; class Sordariomycetes; order Xylariales; family Hypoxylaceae; genus Hypoxylon; species Hypoxylon sp. FL1150. The sequence goes on along the minus strand of MU376227.1, from coordinate 192,762 downwards.
CGTCATGTAAGGTTCCCACGCAACACAGCAAATCTTAGTGGTATTGGTATCAGAAACACTTACCAACTGAAGTAGGTCTCAGGCATGTTTGGTATCACAAGCGTGGCGCTGTTAAGGCTTCGCAGGTCAAGCCGTAAGCACTTGCAGGTAGAGCGTGACACGGGGATGTTAGATCATTGAAACGACTTACATGAGTCATCCTGAACGTTCTTAATCAATCGTGTGGTTACAAATTACGTGGGAATCACCTTCGTCTCGTTGATTTTGTCCCCCAAGAGCGAGCCGCAGTGTTTCTAGACTGCCTTGTCACTAAAGCACCTCCGGAGTTCTAAGAGATTGTGTCTCCTCGGATAGAGCTAGTCGAAACATACAGCCAAGTGCGCACTACTAGAACATCTGTCAAGTCCTACGCCTTAGGCGGGTAACTGATACGAACAGCGGGTCATAGAGTGGTCGAAAGTCGTGTCATTACCTACCTAGGTAGCTTTCTCTTCTCGGCGTCGACACTAAGACTGTAAGCAAGAGTAGCTCCCGTTCAGGATCTTCGACGTTTCCAATATCGGCCTCTGATGAACCCCCGCGCTGTTAAGCAGTGTAGTGTGAGTCATAACTAACATAGAATATGAGAGTTTACTTTGATAAATTTCCAGCTGGATGACTGATGACTTCTAGAGAGCGCAACTTATGTCTGCTTTTAAAGTCAATCATTAGCAGTTCACAATTAGCCTTCACTGAAATTATTTTGATTTCGGTACTATAGCGATCGAGATATATAATACTCCTAGCTCTTCCCCTAAGAGGTCATGAGTCGTTTCATACCACCCCGTCCCTTCTCATATTTCCATCTAGCAAGCCACGCACTAACTGACTGTTAGTAAAGTGTTTCCAGTTGTATTGAATAGCGGAGCATAAGGTAGTCTTACGAGTTGGTCAGTTGGTCAGAGAGACTCAGGTTTGGCAACGGGAACAGCGATGTGTGAAGTTTTGAGGAAGTTCTTGTCTTGAGCAATACGGGTTTGGGAAATGTTGGTAATGGTGTCGTGACAACTCTGGTTCAGTGTAAGCTTGACCACAGAAACCAGATTCCGTCGTCCGAGACGTTATAGCTGGATGAACTGAACACACGCGACATGAACCTCGTCGTAAGAGGCGTTCATCTCATCCTTTATCTTGTGCTACCTTCCTAACGCGACAGTATATCCGCGCATGGTGTATTAGCTCCTCCACAGCCATCCACCCAATAAGAAATTCAAATACCAGCCAAGCAATCAGCCTAATTGTGCAAGCCTATGCTTTGGAGTTGTCAAAGCCAATGTGTGGCTAGGTAGGTTATGGCTGTTACGAATCGGCAGGCCTAGAGGGGAAGGATTCCTGATCCCGGACGAGGCTTGTCTGAACTACATAGTCCAGCTCATGAGATCTCGTTATGATCTGATAATCGAAGGGCGGTGAGGTTGCCAGCGAAGCCTTTGTATTCCATCTTGCAGGTTACCCGAGGCGTACGGCGATGTTATGCTGTATGGTGGTTCAGAGCATATCCCTTTCGGATTACCCATAGGTCGAGTGGGAGCTGGCTAGGAATACCGAGAGGACCATGACAACGGAGCGTATACCAAAGATGCCATCACCCAGCCATCTATTGATGAGACCGAGTACCTAGGTAAATACCTAATCCTTCGTGGTAGATACGTCGGGTGGGAAAGCTTAGATAACAATCGTAGAAGCGAGGGTGAATGTTGATTGATTCCTAGAGTTAAACGAGTTGTACCCGCAGCAAGTCAGGTAGTCTAGAGCCATCAGCTGGCAATTGAGATATGTATCACCGGTGGAAAATATTATCGCCTCTCGTACTCGGTTAAGCATGAAATCATGCTAGCTAGAATTTTAGGAACATGATGGACTGCCATGTCGACTGGGCTTCACGATACAAGGGAGTCCACCCTCCATTGGCAAAGTGAGACTACTCTTGCTGACTCTCTCGCCTCGGTAGGCGGGCGTGAAGTCGAACCGCAGAACCATTATCGCAATGACTTGAACAGCTAGCAGCTCAGCCATCCGTTTTCCTAGACACAGCCGCGGGCCGCCGTTGAACACTGGAAATTCAGCAGCGCTCTTCGTGATTAACTTGCCGTCCTCCGTGAGCCATCGCTCAGGCCGAAAGGAGTCGGCATCATCCCCCCAATGAATCTTTGACCTATTCATAGCCCATGTACACCAGAACACGATGGACTTCTCAGGGAGATATGTGCCATCGGGTAGAGTGGTGGCTTTTTCGCATTGCTTTATTTCGAAAGGAATCGGAGGGTATAAGCGTAGCGTTTCATAGAAAGTTGCTGTGGTATACGGTAGTGATGCCGGAGTGAGAGCGGCTGAGTTGATCTCATCCTCAGCAGCCATGCGTGGATCTCTTGCTAAAGCAGAGACCTCCCCTCGGATCTTATCAGCAACTTGTCGATGCTGCATAAGAAGATAAATGCACCATGTCAAGGCCTGCGCGACCGTGTCCCGCCCTGCTGAAAGATAGTTCAAAGCCGCATCAGATACCAGCTTCTGATTACCTGCAAAGACTTCTAGAAGAGACTGGATCAGACTGCCGGACACTTCATCCAGTCTGTCGGAATTTGAATCTGATCCAAAGCTGATGCTTTGGTTCTTATCGTGTGTTCTCGCGGCATTATCTACTATCCTGAGCCCAAAGGTATGAATGGTATTGAGCGCCGTCCTAAACTGGGAACCAGTCAAGGGTTCTGTTACAAACCACAGAGGATTCTGAAAGCGCTCAGTAGTGGCGCCTGATGCATAGTCAAAGGCGACGGTGAAGTCATCGTCTGCATGCATTTCCATATTATAGGCCATCTTTCCCATAAGCTGACTCGTGATCTCATGGAATACCATCTGCAGATCCACAACGCCTCCATCGCGCATCTTCTCGTTCAAATGCTTAACGGCCTGGCTCAGATATCGCGGCAGCGCAACGTCCGTCAAAACCCGCAGATTGGAGGTGTTGAGAAACGCCAACCCGGCTTTTCTCTGTGCTTTCCACAGCTCACCGTCCACATTTATGATCCCATTCCCAAATAAGTCCTTCGAGAGTCGCTTAAAAAAATCGCCTTTACTGAAAATGCCCTCGTTCTTGAAGACGTATTCCAAGTTCTTGGGGTCATTGATTACCACCCCGGGAGGCAGAGTGGGCACGCTAATTTGGAATGTCTCATCGCCGAAAAGCTGTTCACATTTGACGAACCATGAAAAGAGTTCCTGGCGCGCCCGAAGAAATAATATGCCATTACCGGCGAGAGGGAGGGTATTCGGAGGTTTTCTGCCATAGGGTCAGTGGCCAATTTCCAGCTAGAGTCTTAACAATAGCAAGTATTACCTTAAGGGAACCCCATTTCGTCGAATAGTTGGGGCTCGCAAGATGAATTGATAGAATAAAATTACTCCAAGTAGGCCAAGCCATGAAAGCGCTGAACCATCTAAAAGCGCCATGATAGACCAATGTTTAAAGAGCAGACTGAAAAGCCTCAACCCTCAACGTCACGTCATGAAGATAAACGTCTGATCGAAAGATTTTGCGGATCATCTCAACTTTAGACTCACATCCCATATCGAAATGCCTGATCTCGAACATGAGCGTAATTCGTAGTCTGAAGAAGCTTCATTCCACTGGCTTGTGTCAACTTGGTGGCGCGTTGCTGTCACACGCAAAGCGTTAAGTGGCAGCGCCGTTTCAGCCTTACGTCAATGATGCATGCTCCCCTGAAGCCCCCTGTTTGCACCCCCACTGTAGCTCATCCCGCAGGGGGGCTGAATTGCTACCCTAGCTTACCTGTTCCCTTTCCAGAGAGCAGGACCCGGGTCATCTAATAGAGTCCCTTGGTGATCACCTAAAAGACTAGCCTAATTGGGATAGTTGCAGCCCACAACATGCAGCAAGTTTGATTGGCTAAAAGTTGACCTAACCCCCCCCACACACCAATCGATAAGAATTTCAATCTGGCCTGTTACCCCGATATACGCAATTAATTACTAATTGATGGATAATTGATTACAAATTAATGGGTAATCGATTGAAAATCGATTGACATTCGATTACCCGTACTAGCAGCTAAGTTAGTTGCATATAAAACACGCTTTATCAAGCTAAATAATTGATCGCATAGAAGCTTTGAATTTTTCTAATTTTTTAAACATTGATCATAACTTATAAGTAATATGAATGACTAATTGATTAGGAATCAATTAGAAATTAATTATTAATTAATTATCAATCGATGGATAAATAGATGAAATGTCAGAATTTCGCAAAGACAAATATGTAATTATGTATAAGATGCATAAGTTATGCTAGCCTGACTTGGCAGTAAAAGTTGAAATAATATGGAGCTAGTTGGTGGAGAATTGCCTTAAATGGTTAGACTTTTAGGTGATCACCTGGGGACTCTATCAGCTGAAGCAGGTACTCTCCAGAGAGCTATGTCCGAGCTCAAACTCGAAACTCAACAAAAGTCTTAAACATGAAACTGTCATGATGACGGCACCAAAGGGGTTGTTGTTAGGACCTACCTCTTCTTCCTAGATCATCCGAATCTATCATCCCAACTTACCTAGGTTAACTTCGGTTTGTTGTGCCGGTTCACACAAACATTTGAAGCTATCTGCCCGCCTGCTTTCCATTGAGTTCGAAGCAGCCCATCTATCATAGCTAAAGATCTAGATTACGCATTTGAGCTTCCCATCGAACCAATCGACTTGCAATGGCATCTCCTTGGATCCCGCGGATGCACCTGTGGGAGATCGACGACCAGCCGTGGTACGTAAATATAGAACCCGTGAGCACTTTAAGTCCGGAAGTCCGTGACTTGGATCCCTAGAGCCTCTCCCCCAATTGGCCCTGTTGGGTCAACAGATTTGGCGTACGCAGGTTGCGGCAGGCATTCAACAGATCTTAGTCCCACCTCCCGACCTCCTGGGCTGGCTTGGCTTGGCTGTCCTACCCACGCGCATCCCTCGTCCCAGCTATGTCTTACTGACCACGCGACACTTGGCCGCCCACAGGTTCCCTTCCTTCCTGCGGGCATACGTCCAGACCGGTCTGACGCACGCCTGGACCGTCCACATACCGTATCTCCAGCCCAGCAGCCCCGCGACCGTCGTAGCCAACACGCTCCGCCGCGTCCTGGGCTCCTCCGCGTCGCGGTACATCTACATCGACTTCTGCGCGGGAGCCGGCGGCCCGACGCCCTTCATCGAGCGGGCGCTGAACAGCCAGCTAGCGACCTCCGCCGCGCACACCGTGCCCGCGACCGCGGCGTCGGGCGTCGTCGACGGGACCAGCGACGCCTCCTCTTCGGCCACGCCGAGCTACGCCGCCGTCGCCGACCCCCGGAGGAAGTCGGCTACGGTCCACGACGAGGACGCGGCCGTCCAGTTCGTCCTCACGGACCTGCACCCCCACGTCGAGTCCTGGGAGGCGGCGGCCAAGCAGAGCGATCACCTGACGTACGTGAGCAGCCCTGTCGACGCTGCGAATGCACCCGACGTCCTGTTACGTCGGTACGCCGGAAAGGGTGGTAAGAACGGCAAAGGCAAGAAGGGAATATTCCGCCTGTTCAACCTGGCGTTTCACCACTTTGACGACGACCTAGCCCGCGCGATATTGAAGAACACCGTCGAGACTAGTGAAGGATTTGGGTGAGTAAAATTGCATAAAAGGGGGGAAATGGAACGTCGCTAATGTTCTCGTAGCATTTTCGAGCTTCAGGAACGATCCATTGGTGGTCTAGCAACGTGCTTCATGTTCGGCTTCTTCATCTTCCTGATCGCGCCGCTGCTGTACTGGTGGTCGCCCGCGCGCCTCTTCTTCGTCTACGTGATCCCGATCGTCCCTTTCGTTCTCGTCTTCGACGGCATCATCTCGTGCTTGCGCACCCGCACCGCCGACGAGGTCGAGGCCCTTCTGCGTACCTGCGGTGCCGACAGCAGTGGCTGGGAGGTTAAAAGCGGAAGAGAGCAGGTCATTTGGCCATGCGGCTACTTGAACTGGGTCATATGCAAGAAGGCGACGTAAGTATGATACTGTAGCTACTGGAACCATACGACTCTACACGAGTACAAGTAGATAAAAAAATTGCATTCTGTGTGTGCAGTACAGACGGCGCACCAAATAAAAGCTATAAAAATGTACGATTGGTATTCCTAATCAATTCCCCAATAAATAACAGATGCTCTCTTGCTCTCCCATGCTGCCCGATGAACGCCCTTCAGAAGACACCTCCCTCTACAGTTTCGCGTGTTGTGTTGACATGATCGATAAAAAACATATGGGATTTCAATTCCCCCCCAAAAATGTAATTCCAGCCCAGTCATCAATATCATTTCGTTAAAAAGCCGAGGTAGTCCACGACGATAAGCGTGACCATGCTGCGAATTACGTCAGTATGCATTATTATCTAAATTTTTGGAGAACTTATTTTTCGCCATGGATAACCGTAACTGCCAGGAGGGCGGAGACTTGGGGTCGAGGTGGGGAGATTGGGGGATGGGTATGGGTATGGATGGAGACTTACGCGTGCGGTGCGATGCGCACGTAGTATGTGCCGAAGCCGCGGTAGAAGCGCGTGAGCCCTTCCTGCCGAGCGACCTTGACGAAGCAGTCTGTCATGCTCTTGTAGGGAAGCTTGCCGTCGGGGCCGCGCTGCTGCTTCTGGAGGCGGGTCTTGACGAAGTCGAAGGGCAGGCTGAGGAAGGAGGCGAAGAAGCCCGCGATGGCGCTGGCCGTCAAGGTCTGCGACTTGGCCGACCACGCCGTGCGCTCTTTCAGCTGCGCCTTGGCCTCCGAGAAGAAGGCCAGCTGCCCCAGGTTCAGCGCCATGGCGCGCACGACCGTCGGCGCCGCGCCCGCCCACAGCGCCGTCACGCCCTCGCCCTTGACGATCGTCGACAGCGCGTCGACCACCGACTTGTAGTTCTTGCGCTCCGCCGCCGGCTTCAGCCCGTCCGACTGCATGCGAATGAGTGCCAGGTCCGCCGGGTTGCCGACGAAGGCCGCGATGCCGCCCGCCGCGAGGCCCGCGCCCGCGCGCTCCGCGAAGCTGACCTGCCTCCCCTTCTCCTTGGCTCGCGCCGCCAGCCCCTTCATGAAGGTGTCGAAGAAGCCTAGCCGGGCGGTCGTGTAGACGGCCTGCCGCAGGAGCCCCGCCGAGAGGCCGGTGTACAGGTCGAGGGCCTTGCCCTGGGCGAGGATGTCGCGCGTGACGGATAGCGGCGTGGGCTTGGGGCCGGTGGCGACGCCCTCGCCGGCGAGCTGCAGCCGGACCTTGATCATGTCGACGGGCTGGATGACGGTGGTGGCGACCATGCCGGAGAGGCCGCCGTTGATGAACGGGAGGGCCGCCCGCATCACGGGCGTGTGCAGGAAGTCGGCCGCGACCGTCTCCGAGCCATGCTTGCCCATGGTGGTCGACTTGGTTCGTGCTGCTTCCGCGGCTTGCTTCAGGGTGTTGGAGCTCATAATTCCAAGACGGAAGGTTGACCAAGGTAAGGGCAAGAAGGCAAGTCGAAGGAACCGTTATCACACTTTGCCGCGCGCGCAGATGAGACCGAGTCGTCCGTTCGCTAAACTCTGTAGAAGGAGGAGGGGAGAGGGAGTACAGATGAAAAGAGTAGCAAGAAAGTTAAAAAGCTAGGATATATACACCATGGTTAGCAAGACTGTCCGCTCAAAGGGTGCGACTATGGGGTGGCTTTATTATGTTGAGGCGGCTGGTAAGCTTATAGGGGAAGCCGGACAGGGTAGGGAACTCCAGGCAAGGTCCGGCACAAAACACCATTGGCCAGGGCGCTCAACACCCCCTTAGCAAGTGTGGCCCATGACCGAGGTGGATTAGATAACTGATGTGTAGTTCGGCTTCATTCCGCGGGTTTAAACGGTACTGTGGTTGAGGCTTTCGTTGTCTGTTGCAGACGTAGATAGCAGATGTGGACCTCATCGGAAAAGATAGGGTGTGGGGGTAAACATGAAAGATATGGATATGCTAAGGAGTCTAAGGGGCCGGGGGTAAAGAGAAAAGGCGGGATTGATTAGAATTGCATCTCGGATACCCGTGCCAGAACTCCCCCAGGTTTGCCAAGATCCACCAATAGAGTAGTAAATTGGTAATAACAGCTTTGGCTGTGGAAGAGTCGAAGAAGACGTAATGACGGTGGAAATAACACCCATTGACAAGTATGTGGCACATACTAGGTAAATAGACTCGAGAGGATAGAAATGGGGGAAACCAACCAAACTTGTGCAACAGTGTCTCAGCACAGTTAATAGATCCAACCGGACATGGGTTGCCTATTCTCCCCAACTGGTAACCGATCACTCAGCCTCCAGCCCTAGGTGTAAGCTGCAGGCTCACCGAGACCGACAGGATGGCTAGATGCTGGGTTCCCTTGTGTACCAGGTTGAGCTCAACAGGCTGAGTTCAACAAGCTTGAGCTGGGCGGCCCGACGAAAAAGTAAGATGATGTCAGCCGAAAAAGCAATGAAATATTCCGTCGCGAAATCGAAGGAAAGCCGTCTCGATTTTGTTTGCTCAGGGGAAAATCAACAGATGATGATGTCGTACAGATCCGCAGAAATCAAGCGAGCACACGATCAACCATACCGTTCGGGATCATGGACACGCGAGACGTCAGCGTGAGTTAGGAACGACAAAGCACCAAACTCGCACAGGTTGCTTTGACAAACCGATGCCAGGACTTCTTTGATCATTTAAAGGCGAAAAAGGTCAACCAGGTATATGCTGGCTGGAGTCGGAATCTTATTGACCTCGGTTGTTCGTCAAGGTCAGGAGCAGGGAGGTAGTCGGTTGATGCCGTATGGGCAAGGGCAAACCTTAAGAAAATCAAGACGATGAACTTAGATACCTTGGTACAGGGGTATATAAAGACCACAGTCCAAAGCAAGGACAGGATCGAGGAGATGTTAGGTAAGTGGGATATTCCTTCTTATCAAGAGGAATGATAAATGCGGAAAGCAGGCCCAGATACGACGACGGGACTATTGTATTGTTCCTACTGCGTTCCTACTACCCGAGATTTCATTTCATTGGTGATCGATGTCGACTCCTCTCTAACCTCCACGTATTAGTTGATGGTGTTGAGCTGGACTACCGAGAATATCAAATGCGGGGTCTGGTTACGCATAACCTCCATCATATCAATGTCTGTGTATGTTATGTATATAACACGTACCTCTACAAGGTACGGCACAAGCTCGGAGGCGACCTTCGTGTTGTAGTCATTGCCAGCTACTCGAACCCAATATTTGCCTGGGTTCAGCAGCGTTCTCCTTGCCTTGGGTGATTATAGAGCATTACTCATCCTGCGAGAGAGCTTGGAAGAACATTGCCCGTCTTAAATCTTCTACAACAAATGATACTCCTCGACGTGGATAGGCTGGACGATAGAAAGACATCATGAAGTCAAAATACATGTAGTATGCTAGGCGGATTTACATGGTACTTAGTAGCACAAGGACGCGCGCACATGTTTGGATCTCGGCATTGCAGGGAACTCTACACCATCTGCTGTCGCCGTTCAACCGGAATTTCTTGAGCGGCGATTGACATTTCTATTTGACATGGTGCGTGGCGATTCCATCCGGAAGTCCGAGGTGGTCGTTCTATTAGCAACTGACTATCGTGACCTGATATTTCAGTGAACTATGAGACGATAAAAGAGGTAGACTAGAGAATGTCTCATACTTTCTCGACGCTAGCATTCGAATCAGGTCTCGTCCTCGATGCCGCAATATCCTCGTCCCTTGTTCCGAGACTTTGACGCATTGCGGGGTAGAGACCCTAGACCCCAGACCCTACGCGATCCCGTGGTTAAGCTAGCTGCATGCACTTATCGATAAACACATGCTTGGAGATTCCATCCAACAGCTAGATATAATAACTATCTTAATAAGGTAATTATATCTATCAGAAAATCGTTATTATAAGGGGTGAATACTTGTGTCAACAAGGGATAGTGGTTGTGAAATAAGTCTATGCATAGATCTATCGTGGGAAAGACAAGTTGTCAAACTTCCAGAATAGAGGGTGACGTCAGGTTATGGAAGTCTCATGGTTACCTTAAAAATACAAGGGACGTGATAGGTACAGCAGGGCGTTAGACACGTGCAAGTTAGCTGGCTAATAGGGGGACAGGGGGTAAGCTCTGAATTTCTCAAATGGATCGGCTGCATCTTGTAGCTAATATTCGTCTTCATCCGCCCACTGGAAGCCAAGCCTTTGAGGATTTCGCTTGTAACAACCGACATGTACGCGTCTAGCAGTGTGATCAAGAAGAAAAGTCACCTCGGTCCTAATTATTCCACGGTTTCATTATTGTCTTTAGATGCTACCCAAGTCGCGACTTTCGGAGGCGTTAAATAAAAGCAAACTTTAGAGTAAGTACATTCCTGACATGCATCACATTCAAATGTCTAGGTAGTAGTCTCTGTTTAAATCGTCGGAGCTATTGCATCGTGTCTCGAGATTTTCAGGGGCATGGGCGGAAACCTTTCCGGAAACGGGCCCGGAAATCCAGGCGCCTCGTGGTCTCACAGCTCAAAAACATTGGGTGATAACCTATCTACTGCTCACTCTCTTTTCCCACCAGCGAAGAACATGCTATAATCCAGCGCAGTCTGCTCAAGGCGACTTTCATAGACATAAGTCAATGACACGTGGGTATAGCAAATACACGCAAGATTGAGCGTGATCGGTCCGACTTCCTCCCTAAGTTTTCGTCCATCATAAGCCTGACCCGATGGAATGGTGTTGCACCTCAATTCATGCAAAAAATCGCGATAAGGGCCCTGCAGGAACAGTTCGAGCCAGCCGGATTGTCCCGATATTCGAGAAATTGTCACTTATAAGGCAGCACGTGCTTCAACTACGTTTTCTAATAGAGAGTAGTTCCGGTAACATGAAACTTGTCAACTCCGGATGACCAAGTCGGTCGAAATTTATATCATCATCTTGGTAAAAGTGATCAGGCAAAGGGCAGTGATACAAGATCGATGTGCTATTGATTATCGATTTCGGGATGATCTTCTAATTATGGACATGCGCGGCGGCTAAGTTGCCGCGCAGTTATAGCAGCTCATTCTCGTAACTAGATGTGCCGTCGTTGGGAGCTTCTTGCTTAGATCGATTCAATGTACATGTCAGAACTTAATAGACTACATCGACGGGCGCTATGCCTGGCCATCTATATGCCGATGTTTGTTTTCCGATACGGAGGTTTCTTAATTGACTCAGACGGCAGATTCAGGGCCATCACTGCATCTTGTCATACACGACGGCAAATGGACTTCTAAGTAACAACATTTGAATGAGCGACAATGTGTTTTGGGATGTAGGCTTACATCCCATTCCCCGTACTCCTGGCTAAATCACCCCTAACCCACCTAGAAGCGTTTTTATTGGGTTTACCTTGTACTACGTCGGGATGGATGTCACCATTGCAATTACCGAGCCGTCGACGCTGGATAATGGACCAGGTAGAAAGAGCTATCAGGATTACTAATGAAATATCTACACTCTGGCTACTGGCTTACATAGCTTTGGTAACAGTTATTAACCAACCTCGGGTATTCCGTTACGGCTTCAAGCTACACGTCGGTTCGGATGGCCGGGCTGATTCTACTTCGATGATTGCCCCTGGTCCACGGGCTTCTCACCGAATCTATGATGTGGACTCGCCGTCTCGAGGGTAAAGCCATAACTCGTCATTTGAACTGATGGATCTGATATGTACGTAGAGGCTAAGCTTGCCTACGTGTGGCAAACGCATCCCCGAACCTCCGGCGTCACCAACTACATGGGTCGATTTCTAGTATTGTCCGTGACATGATTCTTGCGGTCTAAAATGTGGAAGGTTGCTCTGCCCATATGCGAATTTACCAAATTTACCCACCGCGCTCACGGTGACTATCTGGCTTTGCTGCTCCACATTGCCTTTCGTGTTCCCGGCAACCAACAGCTTCAGGAAGAATATGGCCATGTACCAGACAGATCCAAACGTATCGGCATGATCCTGAAATAGCACGGACAGGTTACCCTCCACGAACTGGTTGAGGCTTGGGTCAGGCTTCGGGCGGTTGCCATCAGACCCACCGATGTCTGAGCTACAGACAAGCAGAGTGACAATATTCGCTCCCTGCTGGACCTTGTTGGCCGCTGACTGTAGCGACTCCTTGAAGGTAACGCCTTCAGTCACTGGGACTACGTTATTCGAGTCGAATTGAGCTGCGGTATCTTGGAGGAGCTGCAGGCGCCTCCCAAGGATGTACAACTTGGACGCACTATTGGCTACCAAGGCTTTCGTTATTATAAGCCCGATTCCGAGATACGTTTAGTACCACGGAGGCTTCAGATATAATACACCCGACGTTCGGGCCGAACCCACCGGCACAACCGCCAGTGACGACAGCGACTAGGCCCTTGACATTGAACAGGTTCTCCTCGCTAAGTGCGGCCAGTTTGGCTGGGAAGATATCATCGCTTCTGATATATTAGGTAGAGACCTCGGAGCCGATAGGCATGTGAAAAATGTAGATGAAAAACAGTGAGAGATTTACTGGTAAATAAAAATCAGCCTTTACCATATATTCAATTTGCGGTTGCATACGATAAGCCCGAGCAAGGACCGAATAGCAACATATGTTGACTCAATTCTCTCATAGACATAATGTAAGAGCTGTCGGCTTCTTATACTTCTGCGCCATTGCGTTAAAATAAACAGCAAAACTTGGTAGGTTACCTAGGTAGGTTATCATGGCTGCACAAACAGTACCCCTTCCTTTGAGGTGATAGAAGCTCTCCGGAATAACATTTACTTGTCCAATGAACATGACAGGGAAAAGTATAACGGGAGAAACAGCGAGACATTAAAGATAAAATTTAGCAATTAACCTTCTTCGTTTCGAAATTTACAATGACTTCAGTGTGAAGGTTATGGTTTCATTATGCATAAATCCCCATCAGCCTATCGATAGTAGAGTACTTCATAATTGTACTTATATGCATCTAAGAAGTGAGAGTACTGCGCGGACCACAAAAATTCTTAGAGATTAGAATATCTGTAAGCTTGTTAACACAGCGAAGCGCAACGCCCCCATTATCACACGAACCATGGTGAAACGAAAACGTACCTACGAGCCCAGCCTCTCGGAGAAGCTGACGCAATGGCACAAGGAACTGGCGCGCGGCATGAAGACCGCCAAGGGCTTCGAGCGCCAGCGCCTGAGCAAGCGCATCCGCGAGGCCCAGGCCGACCCGGCAAAGGTCGCGCGGCTTGAGAGGGAGGTGGCTGTTCTGAAGGTACGTTGCGCCCTGGAATGGCCTAATTCTTACTTGTGTAATGGATGGGGGAAGCGAGCGCTAACATATCATTGGCGATTTCTAGAGCCTCGATCTTCAGCAAGCCGCGCACGCACATCTCTGCTCGTCGCTCCTCAAGATCAAAGGCATGGCCGAGGCGCCGAAGCTGCCCAAGGACATTATCCGGCCGGTACCGAGACCCGAGGGCTTATCTGAAGAAGAGAAGGCGGCGCTGCACAACGTGACGAGCGCGCTCTGCAACCGGAAGCAAATCCGCGACGTCATCGAGGCCGCCGTCATGGGCACCTGCATCGCGCTACGGGTGCCCATGCCGGAGAAGATGAAGAAGGGCAAGAAGGAAAAGAAGAGCGGTAGGGAGGACGCGGAGGAGCAGGCCGACGACAGAAACGATTCTTCGGCGCCGGCCCGTGGGAAGAAGAGTGTGGAGGAAGAGAGCGAGGGTGAGGGGGGGCAGTCCGATTCCGAAGAGGAACCGGAGCCTGTACTTCTGAAGAGGAAGAGAGATAATGTTGCGGAAGAGGAAGGAGACCTCGTAAGCGGCGAGGACGATGAGCCATCCGATGAGGAGGCATTCGAAGGGTTCCCCGACAGCGACGCAGAGGAGCAGGCGTGGGCGCGTTACGACAAATTCGTGGCTGGCTCTAGCGAGGATGACGACGATGGCGATGATGACGATGAGAACGAATCGAGCAAGGAAGTGGACTTCGCGGATAGTAGAGCGAAGTCGGTCCGAAAATCGATCTCGGACGACATATCCATATCGTCGGCCCCTTCACCCGAGGAGGAAGAAGAGGATGTGGACCTTTCAGAGAGCGATAATTCCGGCGTGTCTCCGCCTCCCAAAAAGGCCAAGACCGCCAAAGCCGGCCCTATTTCGGCCGGCAACTCGGCGTTTCTGCCGACGCTGATGGGGGGTTACATATCGGGCTCCGAATCAGAAGCATCCGACCTTGACGACGGCCCGCCGCGAAAAAACCGAAGGGGCCAGAGAGCAAGGCAAGCTATCTGGGAGAAAAAGTACAAGGATAAAGCCAAGCACGTCCAGAAGCAGCAGGAGATGGCAAGCTCGGGAAGAGACCAGGGCTGGGACATGAAGCGGGGCGCCGTGGGAGACGACGGGGACAATAAGCCCTGGAAGAAGGGCATCCACAACCCCTTTGATAGCAAGAACGTGCACCCCGAGCGCCAGCGGCAGATGCAGGGCACGCGCCAGCTAGACACGCGCCAACAGGATGGCGAGAGGAGCCAGGCCTTCGATAAGCCGAAGCCCAAGGCGCCCCCTAAGAGGGACGATACTGGTCCTCTCCACCCGAGTTGGGCGGCGGCGAAGAAGGCCAAGGAGGAAGGCCAGAAGATCGCGTTCCAGGGGCACAAGGTTGTGTTTGACTAGATACCACCATTAGCAAGTCACTAAAGACATTCAATTCAATTAGCAAGGCCAAAGGCTGTTTTGGGTGAAATCTTCGATTAACAATGTGTTCTAACTAGCGTGTTGTAATTCAGTCACCATTTAAACGCATTCGCATCTGTAATGTTAACCCCCCCTCCCACCTCTCACTCAGCTCATAACTGTAGTTTGAAACGATGACGGTATCCCCTAGCTGAAAACTTGGCAGATCGCATGTTTAATAGCAAATCTAGTCCCACCTTGATTAAACCCCCATTGGCATATGTGTATGTCGATGATTGATAAAATTAGATGCAATCATTGAAAAATGAGTACCCCGAGCGATGAAAAATCCAGGTAACTGAGAATGCTCTAATAGGGCGTCGTAAGTTTGTAATATCAAGACGTCGCGCATAGAGCGGACTCGATCAGTTGACTGAAAGATGACTGCGTAATCGGTGAGTATGATATCTAACCCAGTAGTCTATAGGTGCCGAAGAAGTATAAAGACAAAGTAGCTCCGAAAGTATTGCCGAAAGACCTGCGTAACTTCGCAAGAACAAGATGTAAATAGAAAAAATCTCGCAAATGATCATAATACTTTCGTCGAATAGGAAATTGGTAGATTCCTAGATCTGTACACCATAGCGTTGTGACATTCGACTACAAGAAACCAAAGGTATTTGGCATAAGGTTGTGTGAAGTAGAGTTGAAATGTGGGTTCGAAAGCTGATGCTGATATGATTTTGATTACGTCGAAACGAAAATGGCATTTCGAAATTGCTGTAAGAAAGATGTTCAAAAATACTCCTCTTGAATGGCAACCAAACCGCGTCTGCTCGATAAATGATAGAAGACGTAGCGCAGAGAAGCATTTCTTAGTTGAAACGCGGCCGCTTCGAAGGACCGCCGCCGCCGTCGCTTGGACGCTTTGATGAAGAAGATGAGACTGAGTAGTTTTCGATATCGGACTCGTCGTCGCTATCGGGCGGGGATTCCTCCCTGTCAAACCCACGATCTGATTCGGAGTCCTGAGCTGGATCGGGGTCGGGGTCATCGTTGAGCGACATTTCGCTGGTCTGGCCGCCAAGTGCTTGGTCCGGTTCCGATTCGCTCTTGACCTGCTCAGACCATTCGCTGGGGGGAGATACACCTTCTTCCTCGTCATCTGTAACCTCGCCGGTAAGGTCTATAATTATCGGTTCGGACGGCGGCGCACTCCCTGAACGAGATGATACAAACAGGCCGCTAATTGAGTCGGCTTCATTCAACATACCGCCATCCCCGTTGCCGCTTGGACCGTTTGGGTAGTCTGGGTCTAGCTCCATTCCGTCCATCGGCGCTGAACGAGGGCCGGGGGAGCCGGAACCCGACCTCACAAATAAGTCATTGCTTGAGCTCCTAGAGCTTCTTGCGTCGACATCCATTCCGTCGCCGTTGTTAGGATGATCATCCCCGCCGCTGGAATTATCGCCGTCGCCATGGTGAGGGTCGCAGGGGTGAATATCCCCATCGCTGGAGCTGTCGCCGTCGCTGCCGCCATCGCTGCCGTCGGATGGACCGCCCACTGACCCACTGGTATCGGAACCACCTACTAAGTCCACGGTAGGTGCCTCATTATAGAACATTTTTATAATGCGCATGTCTTGCTCCGCCGGTATCCAGTCTTGGAGGCCTGTCAGAGGCGTGAGGTTCTCTAGCTGGGATTTGAGAGCGTGCTCAGGTTGCTTTGGCAACGTCACGACGGTATTGATATCCTTTATGAAAGACCAATCCCGGATGGATTGACGATGCTCATCGCCATTGCGATCCTTGAATCGGACCCACTTCATGCCGCGCAGCTGGTAAATGTTGTCCATCCCCTGGACTGTCCGCATCGATCGATACATGCGAGAGTTAGGTTGTCTCGCAGTACGACGCTTTAACAGCTGGGGCCCGGTAAGCCTTGCCTGACCAGGCTCTTGGTTACCGCCCTGCTGGTTTCCGTGCGGCTGGTCCCCAACCGATCTGTCGTCTTCATACAGATCATCATCTGATTCGTCCTCGTCTGTATCAATCTCTATGATTCCGTCCTCATTGAATAGACCCCCATTGGGACGCTGGCTCAAACGATGATTGTCGTCGTCAAATAGGACTCCATTGGGACGACGCTGCCCCAAGCGAGACCTGTTGACATCCTCGGCCTTTCTCTTGTAAAGCTCATGCCCGCGTCTCCTTCGCCACTTGGGAGACTCGGCTATGTGTGCGACGAATGTGCGAAGGCGTCTAGTTTTCGTGAACCAAACCAAGCCTATGCTGCGTTCCGACACCTGGGGATTCTGCGGAGGCATCAACGCACCGTGCCACATGATTTCAACGTTGACTATCCGTTCAACTCGCGCTTCGCCAATGCCGTTGCAAAATCTGTGGAACTCGCCCAGAGAGCTGAAGGCGAAGGTGTTAGCCCCGTAGAAGGCGTGGACCCCGATGAAGAACCAGCGTTTGCAGACTAGGAGGGGTTTTAGGACGTCGTTCGGCCTGCGGGCTCGCCTGATTTGGCAAGGCGACGTCCCAAAATGAAATCTCTTTGGCAGCTGACTTTGGTTCTTCTCGTCATCAGCCGGAAAGTCGCTGGGAGGCACAAAAGGATCTAATCGAGAGAGGCAGTGAACAAGGTCGCGTCTGATATACACCAGCCCGAATATTTTTGCTTGTATAGCCGGTGGTAGTCTCTCGAAGGGGAAGGGACGTCGTTCTAAGAGAGGGTTCTCGGCGGGCCTGTTTTCGGGTAGTGGCTTTTCTCGAGACATGTATGCTTCGGGTGGAAGCTCATCTTCCATGAGAAGATCAAAGTCTGGGTGAAATACTTCGAGTGTCATGGACATGTTCTCCTGTTTACAAGATTTCTTGTAGATGAAACGATAAACTGAACTGTCCTCGACACTATTAAGGAAGTCTCTGAGCGACCTGCTCCACGGCTGTAGCATGATATTAGCACGTTTGACCAAATCAAGAGTCGAAATAGAGAACTCACCACCGCGAATTTGCGCTGCTGCACGATCCTGTCGTCTAATGCACTAATGGTGCCCTCCAGTTCTTCGATCGTCGACTTCAAATCCCTGATCTCTGCTCTTTGTCGTTCGAATCTTTGCGCCTCTTCTTCCTGCTCCTGCACTCTTATCTCAATGAAATCTTGAATGAAATCCTGATGATACTCATACAGATCTTCCAGTTCAACGATTGTGTCATTGTATCCTTCCTGTAAGGCTGTTACGTCGATTTTACCCGCCGGCGCTAATGACCAGTGGGAATCATCCAGATCCTCGAAATCTGAATCGTTGGGGTCTGTACTTTCGGGCCCTTCTCCGTCTGATAAGTCATTCAAGATGTTTGGGCTAATAGATGGATCTTGGACTGAAATTATTGGTATGCATTTTCTAAAAGAATAGAATGGAATCTCACCTTCATCGTCATCATCAGCATCAGCATCAGCATCGTCATCGTCATCATCGGGTTGAAGGGCCAAATCGTGGTTGAAGACCAGGTTGATGTCTTCCACATCCCCTGGGTCACTATACACGGGATCGTCTAAACCTTCCTGTCCGTCATCGTGTACGGAAGACATAATAGCTTAGCCTCGGGGAAGTTTTGCTGAATGAGGGCTGTCAATGATTAGATGCAACTGAGTGAGTTAGTCGCGGAAAGACCGGGAAGTAGGTGATGAGAATTGGGACGAGCTGTGTATGGAAGTGGGAGCAGCTCTTGGGCTAGCTCACAATAGTGAGATGAGAGGCTTGCTTCCCCAAGTAGGTGCTTCCTGTGGAAGTACAAGGTATATCAGATACTGAGCAATGATCTATGGGAAGTGAGTGAGAATAAGGTATACGAACGGAATATTAATAGTGTAGATTGGGTGCCAAAGTGTGACTAAGTGATGCGTGGTTGCGTTTCATTATTGAGATAGTTTATATTGCGAGGAGGTTGATGTGAAGGCGATTACCTAGGAGCTATCGAGGTATGAGAGATGGACGAGGGGAAGGAAAGACTGCGTCGGTGTCTAGTACATGAAGGGAGAGGGGGGGTGCAAGATACTTACTGCTTTGTTGTGATATCGAAAGTGGTCAAGATGTAACAAAAACTTGGGAAGGCATCAGGTGTAAGGATATGACATGAGATAGAAGGAATGAGATGGATTAAGTATAAAGATCTTACCGTAAATGCACTTAAAAAAGTTGGCAGATGTATGATGTGTCAATATCAACAAGATACATGAGTGAGAGAGTCTGAGGCAGTGAATAGAGGAAATGAAGGCTACCAATTGATCCACAGACGACGCTTAGTCCTCGCCCATCGACCGTGATTAGCGCACCTCAGTTGTGATGTAGGATACAGCCTTGCAAATGGTATGAGGTAGGAGTGTGTGAAGTGTAGGGTATGAGGTAGGAGGGTATAAGGTAGAAGTGATACCGAGTGAAGGGATGTAAACGGGATATCTAATACTGGGATGGTTAGATGGTTGACTTGGAAAGGGGGGAGGAATAATAGGTAGCTACCTCCTATCTGTTTGGGGAAGGAGTATTGGAGCTGAACCACTTTCTTGGGGCCGACTGAGACTGGCTGCGAAAGTAGGCAGGAAGGCAACGTTTGATGAAAGACGCCTGAGCTATAGAAGGGAAAGTATGCTAGAATAGGATACTGTGATAGCGTCTGAATCGCATGAAGAATTTCAACTGTACATACCTTGAGGTTGAATCATGTGTCCAAAGCTGGTGAGGATTCGGGACCAGGTATGTTCATGGATTGGGTGTAGTGAATCATGAAGTGGTCTTGCCTTGGAACGATGTCATAAGTGAAGGTTGTGGCTATGGTAGATGTTGAAACTGGGAGGAGAGGTGATCTTGGGTGGTGCTGATAGATAGAAGGGGTGCAAGGGCGTGGTCAAAATACTTGTATGTAGTTGGTCTGGCTATTGGGTAGGTAGGACGTCGACGACTAGATCGAAAGAACAACTGACTGAATGTCGAGAAATAATTTCATTTCAAAACCAGGGAGGTAGAAGTAGAAATCGAACGGCGAACAGGAAGGAAGCGACAGGCAATGGATGACTGAACTGAACTGAACGAACGGGCGTGCCCGGTGTATATTTCTCTAGTTCGCAACGAATATACAAATCGCTATCTAGCTCTAGTGGTATTCATGTCTACACATTGTCGTCGATGTCTACGCATTGTCGTCCAGCCAAGTCGTGTGACTTATACGTTCTTCATAGAGCGGAAGAAGTCCTACCAACAATTCCATTGGTAATTAGTACATGTGAAAATGACAGGTGAAGCATGTGGGAAATCTTACCATTACACCCGTAAAGACAACCAGCAAGATACCTCCTCCCGGGCCAAGTCTAAGTACCTTCGGTAAGAAACCCTTGTATAAGGCACCGAATCCTTCCTCCTTCATCACAGTAGCGCAAGCTCCCCAAGCCCAGTTGTATTTGGGAATTTGGCCAGCGACCTTGGGGCTGTTTTGGATACGGGACTTGACGACATCCATAGGTGTGTTGAGTATTGTACCGACTGTGCCACCGACTGAGCCTGAGATTAGGCCATTGATGATCTCGCCCTTCTTGGTCTCAGCCTTTGGTAGGAGCTCCTTGACCTGGTAGATGCAGCCAAAGTAACCGGCGTTCCAGAGAATGTGACGCCAGAGGGTACTTTCGAGACCGTTATACATAGCCAGGACGCCTTCAGCCTTGATCGTCTTGGTAATGACATCGATCATGCCGGTATATTTGCCCGCTGAAGCCTTGTCTTGCAGTCGGATCTTGACTAGCTCGAAAGGTACGACCACGAAGGATTCGGTCGCACCGGCAGACGCGCCGGTCAAAACAGAGAGCGACTGATTCATCTTCTCGACACCGAAGACCTTGCGGTAGAACTTGCCCCATTCGTCATTGGCGGCGAACTTGGTGGCACGCTTCGGGGCTTCCATTAATATAGGGGCAGTTATGCCCCTGTATAGTCTCGAGAACCTGCGCTTTGATGAGCCTTGGAGTACCTAGCTAGGGGCTGTTACCATACCCTTCATAGCGTACGATCTTCTGAAAACAGTCTAGCATGCCATTGTAAGAGTCTATGCCCGTCCCCTTGCCGGTTTGTAGTTGTCTGTTTGGTAAGCTCTGGGCAGCTAAGCGGTCGGGTCGTATTCTTTCTTACACTCGGGTCTTCACAACATCCAACGGGTACCTAGTCGACGTAAGTCATGCGCATGCGACATACGGGTTGGAGAACTTAATACATGGTTAAAATCTGGAAAGAAATTAGCATGTGAGTCCTATATATCGAATGATGGAATTCAAGGCTCATCACTTACCTCCGAAATACCGGCAACAGCGCCTAAGATGGGTTGTCAGTTCATGCGATATGGCTGTTGTCAGCACCGAGAGCTGGGCTTTGCGACTGACCTGCGCCGAAGGTGTATATGAAAGGGAGGGGCTGATCCTGCGACATGTTGGGCGATCTGGACCTTCGGAGATGGTTAGTATTGTCTATGGTAAAACTCAATTGGAAAGAGGTAAAGAAAAATTCCGGTGAAGACATACCTGCGGTTACTGGCGGTTGTATGGTGAAGAAAAGTTCAAAAATATGTAAATGCAAAATGCAAGTTTGCGATGGCGGCGCGTTTACCTAGGTTAGGTACCAGCCAAGCCAAACCCCCCCATGCCCGCCGGATCGGAGTTATCCATGTCGCCATGCTTCCCCACAGCGATCAATGAACCCCCAGAGTGCCCTGGAAAACTGGCCTCAGGGGTCTCATTGGAACGCTAAAACATGCTAATCTGCTACTAACTTTTCTTGGCAATCTTTTATCCATCGACATTACGTAAGTGCTTGTAAAACTCGGTAATCACTTTTGTCTTGCCTGAAAGTCCCGATGCGAAAGTCTCCAGATATTATTGATCTGTGATGCTGGCTCGGCTTGCCTTAGTTGAAGCTGGCAATACTCATGTTTTGCGACTAGAATGGCGATGCTGAAAATCCCCTCCCCCACAAATAAGCCAGACTCTCGCAATGACCTTCGGAACTCTTACATATTTCCTGCGGCATAGTCCAGAATGGCATTAAGCTTCACCCATGTATAGGTATATAAGAGTGATATCTAGGCGCTCGCATGTGTATAACCAAAGGCCATGAGGTAAACCTGTTCTGCTTGCGGCTTGAACTCCCAACTCACGGACTCAATAAAATCTCGGAAATTTCGAGCATTACCTAGTAGGCCCAAGATGTGTAGTTACTGGTTAGCTTGGCTATACTTATTCCATATTCCGAAATCATCAGTATCGTCATGGTTTCTTTACTCTTTCTCCCATCGTCAGCATAATATCTTTTGTATACTTTGCTACGTTAGGTGAGTCAAATAAAACTTGATTTCTTTCTTTTGTGTGACATATTACATGTAAATTAGGTACCTAGTTCTATATATCTAATGAAAGACAAGTGGTATTCTAAGATTGGTCATATCTATTTGCTAAACGTCAGGGCCGCCCATTAAAGTCAACAACAACTTGGTAAAATGATCGTATTGAATGAAACAGTATGCATGGGTTTCCTAGTACAGGGTCCAAAATAAATGCCTTTGTCAGAAATACGTAAAGGCGATCACTCGGAACAGGCTCCTATTCGGTAGCCCTACAACCCAGCTGAGACTCACCGGCCAACAATGCCACATGGAGTGAAGAACCACTGTTGTATGGTCAAACCTGGGGATATCTCGTGGGGGCTTGCATAAACCCCACAGCATCCAATGTCTTGCAGAATCGTGCTTGATCATACGATGGACTGAATAGAGTCATGAGTTTTTACTAGTACACAATATCAAACCGTGTGTTGGAGATTGGCTAACATACTTCCTACCTAGGTAGACCCTAATCCCGTGACGTCTTCTATTCTGAAAAGTTCTATTGTCGCATTGTAGCACGTATTACAGTATATCCTCCTGAAGCTAAGGCCCTGAGGATTTGGCATGCCCTATCGAAACGAGCTGTGATTGGCTGAGAAGGCCTGATTAGGAACCCCCGATAACCCGGCTTTTACTGCAGGCGTTGGCGTCGCGGGGTTCGGGGGGCGCACAAACCGCAAGAAGGGCAGCTTCCATCTTCTCCTTAACCTAACCATCTGCCAATCGCCAATCTTCTTCCATTTACATAACTCCGTTTATGACACATACCAGGCGCACCCTCAAAGCTTCATTCTAGCCAACCTTCATAGTCAACGCTCAGCGATATACGAACCCGTTTCCTGCAGGTTTCTTATCTAACCACAGTCGACATCGTATCAGCCGAGTGTGTCGCTTTGATCTCCCATTGATCCAATACGACTTATCCATCTCCATCCGAAGCGGTCTATCTACCTACAGCCTAAAGGTAACCTACATCGTATTTCCTGGCGCAACTCCGTATAGATCGTGCGTGGTCGTAGCCTCCGAATTCGCTCGCCTTATAACCGATATTAACGCCGCGAGAGACGAAGCAGCGCAGACCCTATCAATAGTCGCAACTTGACTGGTTGCATATTACAGCGGGATAGTCTCCCCAACATCTTGTCTAGTCGAAGCGCTTCCAATCGCACCTTTAAACAGGCCGTGATCCTTCGAGACTCACAGCGAGGTGCAGTTTGAAGTGCTTTGAACGACACCCAATAGCATACACATGAGTCATCTACTTTGGAAATTTTACTGGGAAAATGACGTCGACAAGTTCCGTCGGCTGTTGGCCCCGGCCAGCTATTCCCAGAATCCATCCAAGAGCCCAGGAACAGGAGTAGGTAGCCCAGGCGCATTTGGCAGCTCACCACGAGCAACCGCCAAGTCGCGGAAGACTTCTGGTTTTAGTGCTGGTATTGTCGCGCCTAAAAATGCTGGCAATAATCTGGGAAAGGGTGAGGTTAACAGTCGCGATTACTCGGGTTTAACGATTCTTCTCCGCGCCGCCTCTTCTACCGCGCCGAATGCCATAACCTTTGTCGAAGCCCTCCTCGACCACCCTGCGATCGATATCTACGTCCAGGACTACGAGAGCGGGTGGAATGCGCTACATCGGGCGTTGTATAACGGGAATATCTCGATCGCGCGATTGCTACTCTTGAAGGAACGTAGTGACTTGACGGGTGTACTTGGCGGTTCGACTGCGACAAGAGTAGGGCAGTTAATTAAGACGAAGGATCACGAAGGAAATAGCCCTTTCGATGTGTACAATGCTACCATCGCGATACGGACCCTAACGGTTTCGGAAGATCGAGCGAGCTCAGAAGAAGATGAATCAGACAGCGATGATAACTCGGCGGGGGAAGATATCAGGTTAGATGCGGGCTCGTTGGATCTTCCGCCGCGTCTCTCGCTAATGTTTGTTCAGACATCATGGAAAATCCTTCGCGCTTGGTGAAGAAGTCTTTACCTTCGGTAGCAACAATAACCTCACACTCGGTCTGGGTGATGAAGATGACCGACAATTTCCTGAGCGCATCTACTTGAAGCGGCCGGATCAGCTTATACAGCACTTTTACGACCAATATCTAGAGGAGAAGAAGCGCCAGTTGAATTTGGAGGATTCTATCTCTCGCAACCTATCGGAGGTGCCTGTTTTAATCCAAAATCGGCCTCTGATGATCCAGGATGTCGTTCTCTCCAAGTTACACAGCGCCGTCCTCACAACTGACCCTATGTCGAACCTCTATATTTGCGGTATTGGACGTGGGGGCCGCTTAGGTCTTGGCGACGAAAATACAAGATTCAGCTTCACACCTGTTGAGGGTGGCCTGTCTGATAAGAAGGTTATTCAAATATCGCTTGGTCAGAATCATTCCATGGCCGTTACAAATACCGGTGAGCTTTGGACCTGGGGTCTCAACACCTACTCGCAGCTCGGCTTCGTTCTTCCTGCTCCAGCAAAACCTGACGAAGAACCGATGAGCACAACGCCTCGACAAGTATTTGGTCCCTTAAAGAAGGAATTCATACTTGGAGCTGCCGCCTCTGCTATCCACTCCGTGGCTCACACGGGGTCGTCACTCTTTTGCTGGGGAAAGAATGTCGGTCAGCTTGCTTTGATGGACGCGGATTCCAGGTCGCTCGAGGTTCAAACCATACCGAGAAAAGTGGCAGCAACCCTGCTCTCAAGCCATTCTTCAATCGTTATGGTATCGGCTATTGAGAGGGCAACTTGCTGCTTATTTGAAGATCATACCGTCTGTGTCTTTACCAGCTACGGTTACAACATGATCAAATTCCCATATTTTGATCCATTTACAAACTCGCCCCTCCAACGCTCGGTACCATTATCTACATCTTCTCGCTACGACTCTGGTCGGCGTGAGATACGGCATGTTACGTCTGGTGGAGACACCATTGCGGCGGTCATGGGTAATGGCGATTTATACACTATGGCTGTTAACTATAAACTAGACGGTAACCAGCTAGCATCCTCTACAACGAACCCGTCTAAAATCAAGGACGCTGTGACGATACCTCAGTGTATATGGAGCTCCAAAAAGGACGGCGTTAAATCTGTTTCCATTGGGGAGAATGGCTCTGTCATAATTTCCACAGAATCAGGGGCTGTATGGCGTCGCGTCAAGCGAACAAAGGCCAAAGATACTATGACCTCTGCAGCAGATGCTAAGCGCAAGGACTTCAAGTTTCAGCGTGTTCCCTACATCACCGACATTGTGGGTGTTAGAAGCTCCGCATTCGGCGCATACGCGGCAATTCGAAAGGATTGCGACGTGACGCGAGAACAGCTCGAAATTGACCAGCAGACATTATGGGAAGATGTGGCTCCTCTATCGCCTCTTTCTGGTTTCAAAGCGTTGAATTCCAAGTCACGAGTAAATAAGGACACATGGAAATTCCATGATCCTGATGTCTTGAAGGGTCGGGTAAATGAGCTGGCTTATGAAGTACTGATATCTACTGACCTTGAAGATGATCTGCAAGTCCATCTTAGGGACTGGGGTTTTCGGCATGATACTCTTGGCTTGGTAATCCGTGCAGCTGCGTACCCAGCTCTTGAAATTCCGGTTCACTCTTGGATTCTATCAGCAAGGAGTCCACTACTCCGAAGCGCGCTACAGAGATTCAGGGAAACTGGAATCTGTGAGGTGTCCGATCTCCTGAACATCAGCAGTCGAGACGACGTCACTATTGTCGAACTTGTTGGCAGTGTGGATTTGATCACATTGATGAATCTCGTCGTCTACGTGTACAGCGATAGAGTCATACCGGCGTGGAACTTCACGCGACAATCGAAGCCTCTCGCATTCAGATATCGTCAGGTTCGCACCGAACTCATGAAATTGGCCACTAAGCTTGGCATGAACGAGTTAGAGGAAGCTGTTAGGATCCAAGCGGCACCGCCACGCTCTATGCACCAAGATCTCAAAGCAGCAGTTGAGGATCCAGCATTTTTCGAGGACGGTGACGCTCTTTTGGAACTCGATGGTGACGAGATACCCGTTCATAGCGCCATGCTTTGTCAGAGATGTCCATGGTTCCAGGGCCTATTCAATGGTCGCTCGCGTGGAATATGGCTAGAGAGTCGTCGAGCAGCACAAGAGTCTGACCGCGTCAATATCGACATGAAACACATGGATCCGGAGTCGTTTCACTACGTGCTCCAGCACTTATATGCAGATGTCGGCGACGAGCTTTTCGACGACGTTCTTGCTGAGAACATCGATGACTTCTCTGAATTAGTTATGGATGTCATGGGGATTGCGAACGAGCTTATGCTTGACCGCCTTTCTCAAATCTGCCAGAAGACCATTGGCCGCTTTGGTAAGTTGATTTATTCCTGGCACGTATTGTCAGAAATACTAATTTGTTATCGACAGTTACCACCCGAAATATCTCTGTACTCCTGAATCTTATCAGCCCTTGTTCCGTTACCGAGTTCAAGGACAAGGGGCTCGAGTACATCTGTCTACAGATGGAATCCATGCTTGAAAATCAGTAAGCTCAGTTTCTCATTATTCAAGTTGATGCTTCCTGACTTCCGTACAATTCAAGAAGAGTTAGGTGCGAGACAAGGTGGCCTGTTTTTTTTTTTTTTTTTTTTAATCTATTTACCATTGAAGAGTTACATCATCTCTAACACAGCTAGTCTGCTCGACAATCTTGACGAAGATCTTCTCTTAGAACTCGACGAAGTCGTTAGAGATAATCAACTAGCAAGGTGTCCATTTGCAAGAAGTGGGAGGGCTGAATTGCTTCTGCACGAACTTGACCCCGACCTAGCTCAAGACATCGAAGAAGAGAGACGAAGACGAGTAAAAGAGATGACATTCAGATTGACTTGGAAAGATGACGAAAAAAGGTTATCGTCCTCATTCAAGACCCGTTTCGGGAGTTTAGATGAATCAAATGGGGTCTCCCCAATACCAGACAGAACTCGGCGAAAGTCGAAGGCGATCCAGGGCGAGCCTTTCACACCTGAACTCCGGCCAAGGGACTCACATGCTGACCTCATCTTCGCTATGGACGAAGAAGTGTTGCCTGGTGCTGCAAGTCCCGTTTCTCCGAGCCCCCAGCCCCTATCATCTCGTGAACGGGATGATTTAGACCAGCTGTTGACGCTAGCAGGCTCTCAACAAGATTCAAAGAGAAAAGCCATCGAAGACGCCGCTTCACCTGTCGCTAGTCCTCTGACTACGGTGTCTCGGCCAAATCTTGCTCCTGCCAAGCCCTCCCCTGGTTCTACTCCAAAGCGCGTCCCATCTGGAACTAATCCGTGGGGTGCTTCGGCATTACCAACCTCACGTTTAGACTTGCGAGAGGTATTAACGGAATCTCGACCCACTCAGTCAGCCCTCTCGGCAGGAATAGCAGCTGAGAGGAAGGACATGGCTACCAAATCCACGCCACAAAAGATATCCCAGAAAGAGAGAAAGAGACAGATGCAGCAACTACAAGCAGAACAAGCTGCCCGACAAGAATCTCAATCCCAACAAACGCAGTCGCCGTGGACAAAGGCCGGTGAAAAGGGGGGATTATCCCCTTGGCAAAAGCCCACAACTGCCTCGAAGGCGTCCCCGCGCGAAGGGACCAACTCAGAGGCAGGTCCCCCGGCAGTACCTCTTAGGCCGAAACCCCTTGTTGCTGCAGAAACGTCCTCCAGCAAGTCGATTTCACGGCGTACAGCGTCTCCGGATACTCGATTTTCCGGCCAGCGAACTAACAGCGGCACACAACAGCCGGCAGGCTCTTCTCAGTCCACCCCACAGCAGCTCACACCGCATTCAAAGTCTTACATCAAGCGAGCACCTAGGCCGGAACAAGAGATAGGGCTTGGCTTAGCAGACATCATCGGGGAGCAGCAACGTGAACAGCAGAGCGTACGTGAAGCAGTGGCCAAACGTAGTTTGCAAGAAATACAAGAGGAACAGGCCTTCCAGGAATGGTGGGACCAGGAGAGCCGACGTATGCAGGAAGACGAAGCAAGACGAACGGCTCGCGAGGAGGGTAAAGAGAAGAAGAAAGAAAGCGGCGGCGGCGGACGAAAGAACCGAAATAAGACAAGGGGCGGAAACAACAATAGGAGTGGTGGAAGTGGGGCTGGCAGCAATAGAATACCAGAAGCAGGACCTAGCTCCAGCGCTGGTGCTGGTACCGGTTCTAGAGGACGGGGACGGGGAAATAGAGGAAGAACATCATAGGAGGTGGTTAATGCATCGCATCGGCCTAGGTCAACGGTACGTTTTGGGGTCGGCTGGCTGGCTACATATACGGAGTTATCGGCAACAGAGTACTGTACTATGTTTTGGGCTCGTAATTTTTATGGCAATGTACATATCTAGGAATGAGGAGGTCCTCATACTCATCTCTATTAACTCAATGATGATTCACTTGGAGTTTATGATGCTCCATGATGAGAATACTGGCTTACTCCTCGGTGTGTTGAACTCACAGACGATGTCTTCATCTCACTGCTCAGACCGCATCGCCGAAGGGAAATGCTACAGGACATAAACGAGAGATTCCCTACTGGTGGTACCTACTCGCGTAAGTCACATTAAGGGGCGGGAAGAACAAAGATTCAAATTTGGAAACCACGAGAATTTACATTCACATCTCCAACAACAAAAGACTCGATAAATTATTATTATCTCTTAAAATAATTGGTTGAAACATCAGGTTTGTGCCATTCTTATTATTGATCTCTACCTACACACTACAGATCCGCATATCCGCTAAGGCTTCTACGTACCTTGTACAATCTGATATATCCTTATGGGACGCTGTAGTAACGTGTTCCTTGTGGCATGGTCGCGTTGGCCTCCATAAAGTCGGCTTCTTCAATCCAGTCCCCGAACACACGATTCTGCCGTCTGGGCGAGACGATCAAAGACGTGACGTTTTGTACCTCGCTACCCTCTCCAGGACGAGCGGACTCCAGGTCGTCGAGCGAGGCGAGGAACCGGTCCTCGTAGTATCTCGCGCTGCTTTCGTCCCGGAACGCCGCCTGGTGCGAGTCTACCTGGCTTACCTTCTCGGCGCCCCGGTGGAAGTCGAGGAGGTCGAGTTCCGTCTTGTCCTGCGCGCCCTGCTGGTATAAGCGCTGGAGGCGGATCCACTCGTCGTCGTTCCGGAAGCCGCGCTTATCTCTCGCAAACTCCTTTGCGGTCCGCACCTCGTGGAAGTCCGTCCACGCCAGCCCGGCCATCTCGCCTTTTCCCGTCTCGACGACCCGGGTCGCGTTGCCGAAGCAGCCTAGTCCCCAATCGACACCCGGCTGGGACATTCTCACCTTGGATACTCGAAGCAGGATATTCTCCTCCGTGATCTTGTCTGCGGGGTTGAGACGTAGCGGCTCGGGGGCGTTCCTTCGGTGGTCCTCGAAGTGCGGGATGTTAAGGTTATCAGCAGATGCCCAGCCTCCGTTTTCAACACTTACGTCTAATTCGACTCCCTTGCCATCGTAGGAGACCACCTTAGATGAGTGCTCCATGATGACTTAAGATGAGAAGAATATCTACCATCAGATACAATCTTCAAATATGGAGGTATATTTAGGTAGTTTAGGTATTAAAGCGAGTGATGGATTGTGGATGTAAGAGAATGGTGTGGTGAAAGAATTGACTTGTCTTCCACTTCAAGTGCTCTTTAGTGATAGCCTTTATGATTACACAAGTGTTAATTGTAGCGAAATAACCGGTCTATTCATTTGATTCTTTTATCTAATTTATGACACTCGCTTCTCTTTGTTCTGTAGATTGTCGGGTGTTTTTCGATACACGTAGGTATTGTTTGGTTATCTGTAGCTAAGCTGGTGGAGGGTTTCAAAGCTTCCACGAAACAAATGCAGCACAACAAATGGAAATAATCATTCGCACGTCCTACATGCAATCCATTTTACAGCAATATAGTCGTTTGGTGAGTCTGAATGGAGATATTTATGATAATTACGATATGAACGAAATAGTTTTGATCGTGTTCGACAACATCAAACGTTAATTACATAACAGAACGACAACTAACTCTTACACCATTGAACTGTGCAGAGAGGAGGTTCAAACTTATCAAGACATCAAATCCACTACGGATGTCGTCGATGTCAGATTTCAAGTTACCCATTCAGAACACAGACAATTCCAAGGCTTTTAAGATTAATCGATCATATATGCTATTTAAGCACTTGGAAACTAACTAAATTAACTATTGAGTAAATAATCACAGCTACACATCAGTCACTTGATACTTCAGACCGATTAATAAACATAAATCATAGTAATATTTCGTTAAAGCAGGCAACACCTTTCAGGTGGCACTGCGAACTAAAGACTGTGGCTACGAAAAATTGCGCTTTGAACCAATGAAATTTGACCCCCATTGACCTTCGATACCTTCAAAGTTACCTGATTGAAACACGTTGCCTCTTAACGATCACGACGTATTTATATACCTCCTAACTTTTTGACAAGGTCGAGCAATTTTTGGAGTGAGTCTGGTTCTAGCTTACCTTCAATTGTCGCAGGAGCATCATACCGGTGACTAGAGAATTCGGTTAGCTTGAGACATGACCTACCTTTAATGAA
Source organism: Hypoxylon sp. FL1150 (assembly GCA_022495205.1). Classification (NCBI taxonomy): domain Eukaryota; kingdom Fungi; phylum Ascomycota; class Sordariomycetes; order Xylariales; family Hypoxylaceae; genus Hypoxylon; species Hypoxylon sp. FL1150. Next base: position 161,929 of record MU376227.1, on the reverse strand, counting down.
CGAACTCTCCAGTGCGGCATCTTTCTTCGCATAAAGGGCCGAGTAATAACCTTCCGCCGGTTCTGGGTAGTGGTCATCACTGTCTCTAATGGAGATAAACTCCTCGATGTGCTTCTTGCCGTCGAGGCCGTTGCCGTTATGAGTATAAATAGGTAAAACGAAGCAATGCCCTCCGAAGAGTTTTATGACCACCACTTTCCTAAATTTCGAAAATATCGAGCCGTATGGCGAGGCTGTCAGAGAAGGATCGTCGAAGGGGATATTCAAATCTTCAACGGATGAAGCTGTGTGAAATGGGGCACTGAAGATAGTCCCGACACAATAAGCCTCCTGTGAGCGTTTGATATCCGTAGCGCGGAGACTCGACAAGCTGCAACCTGTTTGATAAGCCGATAAAAGCGAAGACTTTTTCCATGTAGTTGCCATATTCTTTCCGAAGACTTTCCCATCCATACGTCCAACGCGGCCACGCGGGTCCATAGGGCGGTACCAATCTTGAAGTGACCTGATCTGGCTGTTAAAGTAATTAACCATCGCTTGCTGTCTTTCCGCGATGTCTTCGCAAGAACTAATTATACTGCGAGTTTCCGATATGCTACTACTTGGTCGGTCTTCGTACTTGTCTACGTACTTGTCTGAGTCCCTTCGCGAGTCTCGTGATTTATACAAATTAGCTTTGTAGTAAGGCTGGATGGTGCGACTTGAGGCATTCGAAGCCCTGCTAGAACTTGGTTCCGATTCTCTTCGCCTTTTCAGATTCTGAATGCGGCGCTCATGGTAATCTCTCTTCTGCTTCTTGTAAAGCTCGACGCGTCGCGCATGATGACGATCCTTCGAAGCTTCCCACGTATCGTCCTGGGAGGGACTTCGGGAGGAATGGGGAGAATAGGCCTCTCTACGGTAGGGCTTGTAAAAAGTTCGAGTCTGGGTGCGGTAAGGCCTGTCAGCCATCTTGTAGGTCGTGTTTATTTTTAGATGTAAGTCGGTATTGCCGAGAAAAGGGTGTCGACGATTGGCTTGATAAACGATTTGGTGATCTGTGTGTGGTGTGAGTAAGACGAGCTTATGCAGGTAGGTATCTGGGGTCTGGTCAATATTTTGTTGCGTTTCTACTTGAGGGCAACGCCCCTTCTAAATATTCCGAGAAACAATCAATACAAACATAAAGACACTGTACAATTCAATTGGCTGGGTCAAAGACTCTGTCCTGAACAAGTACAAATTGTTGAACTTCCTTTGACAGACGTCCCGTTTAGTTACCATCAAAGCGGTTCAACGATGCGTGTTAAGATTTATATCAGTCATACCTACAGGAGTTTCGAAACAGACTGCATAGTTCTCCCTCATACCATAACACCAAACATCTCCGGTTAAAAGAAACCAGTTGCCCCTTCGAAAATATCAGTGATGGATAGTTGTACGAGCCCCAACGCCAACTCAAGCCGAAACGACACCATGGAGAACATGGAAGGCTCCACAGCTATCGTTGGTGGTTCATCTACGCCAAACTTCGAGAAAGACGGCTTAGACACCCCTCTCAACGGCTCACTCAGATCACGAGAACAGACTGCGCTGAAAATCGATATCCCCGCGAAACAAACCTCACTAGAGACGGTACCTCAAAAGAAATCTTCCGCTCTGCCCAAGAGCAAGCATTTCCTCGCAGCAAAGAAACAGGCTCAGGGAAATCCAGGACCGGAGTAGCACGAAAGCAGGACGGGGAATCCTCGGAGAGCATAGATTACCTTGACATCGGCATTCTATCAATAGAGATTGCATTTAACGCCAACGTAACGGGATATTTATGTGTATTAGTGACTTGGTAAGCTGAGAGTGACACTAGGTACCTAAGGTGAGTACATGCACGCTTAGATCGCCTTGACTTGCCTTTGAAACCTCGGGATCTCCTTTGTGAACTTGGCGGGGTCATCCCTAGCGCCATCCTTCCAGTATTCGTACTCGATCCACGCGTTCTCGGGCATCTGCTCCTCCATGGCCGCGATCCAGTTCCCTAGATCGGGCGACAGCGGGATGACGCCCGTCTCCAGGACGTACTGGTCCCACAACTTCACCAGCTCCTTCAGCCTCTCGGGCTCCTGCTCCGCCAGGTCGTGTATCTCGCCGGGGTCCTTGGCGAGGTTGTACAGCTGCCAGCGCTCGGGGCCTTTGGGCTTCGGGATGAACACGATCTTCCAGTCGCCCTTGCGGCACGCGGCGCGCCCGCACGTCTCCCACCCGTTGATGAAGTCTTTCTCGTGGATCGTCTCCGCCTTCTTCTCGAGGTAAGGGACCATGGACTTGCCCCGCATGGGGACGACCTCTCGGCCCTGGTATGTAGGCGCGGGGTGTTTGACGCCGGCCATTTCAAGGATCGTAGGTGCGAGGTCCATCACCGTCGCGAACTGGTGCGTTATGCTGCCGGCCTCGAAGCTGCCGGCGAAATTCGCCGGCGGCTTCATCACGTACGGGACGCGAACGCCGCCTTCAGTCGTGTACGCCTTGTACAGTCTGCTCGGCGCGGTTGCGGCCTGCGCCCATCGCGGCCCGTACCAGATGAACGAGTCCCCATTTCCGAGGTTGTCGATGTGGTTGTTGTAGTATTTCTTTAGGTGCTGCAGCATAGTGCTTTGCACGATTGGATAGGCTTCGTAAGCGGCACCCTCGGCGCCATTGTCTGAGAGAAAACAGATAAAGGTGTTATCTAGCTCGTCGATTTCCTCGAGATAGTCCATCACCTTACCCACGTTAGCGTCTATGGCCTCTACCATGCCCGCAAAGCATTCCATGGCTCGACAGGAGTTGGCCCGCTCTTCCTCGCTCATGTCGCTCCACTCCTTTACTTCGTCGGCTACGACTGGATGCGGCTCCACATCTTGGGGGACCATGCCGAGGTCCTTGAGACGTTGGAGGCGCTTCTGGCGCAGAGCTTCGGGGCCGTCGTCGTACACGCCGCGGTACTTCTTGATGTACTCCTGGGGCGCCTGTAGGGGCCAGTGAGGCGCTGTGAACGGTAGGTAGGCGAAAAACGGCCGTTCGTCCTTGCTCTCGTTCCAGTCTTTGAGATATTGCACCATCTTGTCACCGTATCCATGCGACGAGTACCACCCCTCTGGCAGTTTCTTCACGTACTCGCCGTCTTCGCTGTGGAGGGCGATAAAGCTCATGGTCATGAACTCGGGGATCTTGTCCATGCCTTCTAGTTGAGGCTCGTATCCGTAGTGGTTACTGCACGCCGGAAGATGCGCGAAGCTCCTCTCGAAGCCCCGGGCTTTGGGACTACGCTCCGGAGTTAAGCCCAAGTGCCACTTGCCGGACATGAGAGTCAGGTACCCGGCATCACGCAGCATCTCGGGAAGAGCCACAACTCGTTCGTTGAGGTAGCCCTCGTAGCCGGGCATGCCACGCTGGACGGCGGTCGACATGGTTCCGTTGGGGTCGTTCTGACCGGAGATGTTAGTCCACTCGATCAGGTTTCCGAGACCTGCGATATGGTGGTCTGTGCCGGTCATGATCATAGCTCGTGATGGCGAGCATGCCGCTGCGGCGTGGAAGTCCGTAAACCGTATGCCATTCTTAGCGAGTTTGTCGACATTTGGCGTGTTGATTTCTCCGCCGAACGGTGCGACGTCCGAGAATCCTAGATCGTCGGCTAGAGCGATGAGGAAGTTTGGTCTCTTCCCAGGCGCCATGTTCACCTTGTCGAGTGTGACCCCCGTCTCTATTTCTCAGGGGTACAAAATAATCAATAATCAGCGATGGTGGACTAGTTACCCGTTCCAGGTAGCTTGGTCGGTATGTATTTTAAGACTTATGGAGGTGAATGAATGGGTTACTAGAAAGAATGTAAGCTGTCCTAATCGTTACAAAGCAGCCAAGACGTTGTCATTATATAACCATCGAGATCGTTGGCGTTTGCCGATGTCGTCGCCCTCCACAGCGATGTCGCAATCGCTGATAGACAGTGCAGCTCAAAGGTCACATGGAAAAGGCCAATACCATCTCGCCTAGAAGACGGTGATGGGCTGATTAGCAGCTCTCTTAGCACCCACTACTGTAGGTACGATGGAGTTGAGTTGGACCGTGATAGCTATTAGGGTCAACGAAATCCGAGACGCTCGGCCACTCGGTCTATGATACTTCCTATTGGATACCATCTATCATCCCCCACTTGGACATCGTCGCTCACTAAAGGATAGCGGATCAGAGCTAGGTCCGGCCCCAGATTTAGGGTCTATCATCCCTGAAGCTTCCCCCGCAGGCTCCCGCTAAGAGTATGCTCGAAGAAACTCGGCTCTCGGTGAGGCAACCCTCTGAATGGTGGACGATTCTCTCCTAAATGTCAATGCTTTTCCTGTTCGAGCGCGGCTGACGACCCCCTGCCAGTCACGCCATCGACCCCAAGACTCTCGTTCTGCCTCTTGGACCAGTTGGATTCGATCAACCGAGGACAGCAAGGGCTTAGTTGGTCAGCAGTGTCTAGAGTTAAATAGCTTCAAATTTCCCCGGATTATCATGGATGAGACTCAGTCTTTAATTCAGCGATCAGGCGAAGGCTAGAAACTTGGAACGAAAATGAAGGGTACGACGTTGGGAAAAATCAGAGCCTACTGGCTCGGCTCTGTCGTATGCATGGGTGGGTTTCTATTTGGATACGACAGTGGGATGTGAGTACAACTGTGACCTCCTCAAATATCGTATACGTGCGTGCGTGTCACCTCTTAGCTATACCTACTAACCAACCCTGTTCTAGTGTTGGTGAGTGAACACATCGCGATCCGCCGTACATGAAACTCTGATATTGACCAAGAACGATCAAAGGCGGCGTTTTGACATTAGCCTCCTTCCAGTCAGACTACCGATATGGCAGCGCCGACAAGACGCGCACGAGTTCGCTCTCAGTGGGCCTTCAGCAACTGGGCGGCTTCCTAGCCTGTTTCATTGCCTGGCCTTTGACTGACAAACTGGGTCGGAAAAAATCCCTAATGATTTCGTCTTTCGTTTTCTGCATCGGCGCAGCAATCCAGACTATCAACACGCATTCTCTCGCCGCTTTCTATGTCGCAAGAGTGGTTGCCGGGCTCGGATTGGGCGCTGCGACTGTGGCTGTACCGATGTTTAACAGCGAGATGATGCCGAAAGAAATGCGAGGCCAAGTCGGATCCTTTTTCCAGTGGTTCTACACATTCGTAAGCGCCAGCTCTACAAGTCACGAAGCGACCATGCTAAGTTTCATAGGGAATATTTGTCTCGTACTGGATCGACTACGGAGTAGCTAAAGACTTCAAATCAACTGACCCAGCACAATGGCAGATCCCAATCGGACTGCAACTTGCCCCGGCTGCTTTCCTCGGCCTGGGGATGCTCACTGTCCCAGAAAGTACGCGCTGGCTCACGAAGAAGGGAAGACATGATGAAGCCTGGAAGAGTCTTCAGTGGATCCGAGCGGACAGCTCTCAAGCCACAGTAGACGAGATGGACGAGATTCGATCAGGAGTCGAGGCAGAAACAGTGGCCACTGAGGGTTTCCAACTTCGAGGTATGACATCGAATCCCAGCACACTTACTCAACAGGATCTAACATAATATCGAAGAACTCCTCGAAGGAGAGAACTTCAAACGATTGTTTGCCGCTTTCGCCGTTTTCACTGCGCAGCAAGCAACCGGTGCGACCGCCTTCGCTTATTTTGGACCGCAGTACTTCAACCTCATCGTCGGCAACGCCGAACAAAGTCTACTCCTTACTGCTATTTTCGGAGCGGTCAAGGTTATTGCCTGTGGTATTTTCGTACTATTTTTCGCGGAGCGTCTTTCGCGTAGGCAGGTCTTGATCGGCGGTGCAGCTTTCATGGCAGCTTGCCAGATAACTACAGCAGCTGTGGTCAAGTCTTTCCCTGCACCTAGTAATGGAGGAGGTACGGTAGCGCCGTCCGGTATTGCTACTGTTGCTCTCATTTACTTGTTTGTCATTGCCTACAACTTTAGCTGGGGCCCCATGCCTTGGCCATATGTCTCGGAGTAAGTCCTCATCGACCATCAATGAATATCTAGATGAACGAGCTAACGTCTGCCAGAATCTTCCCTGCGAGGATTCGGGAGCCCGGTGTAGCCGTCGGTGTTGCATCGCAGTGGTTATTTAACTTCGTCTTCTCCTTGACCACTCCCTACATGATTTCTTCTATGGGCTGGGGAACGTTCTTATTGTGGGGTGAGTCAAAGCAATCCGAAACAACCTGTTACAGGTAGCTAACTCTTTCAGGCATCTTTGATGCAGTCATCGCGGTTTTCTCGTTCGCTTTCCTGAAGGAGACTCGAGGCCTGTCCCTTGAGGCCATTTCACAACAGCGGTTCAAGGCTGGTAGTTCGCCAAACGATTCGCGCGGCAATAAGAAAGACGATGTCTTGATTACAGAGCATCGTGAAGGCTGAATACCTAGTGTAGTCCACATTATCTGCCATTGAATACTCTAATACAGCATCTCGCTGAAGTTCTTACTAGGAGTATCAAGATTTATTCTCGAGCTTAACCGTGAATGTCTAGCTCGGCCGATCATTCACCGACTATTTCCTCCAAGCAGGTAATTATCCAGTCCTTTTAGCCGGGGAGGATGATGGATGCTGGAGTAGAGGCGTGCGGGGGATGCCTGCCCCGTACCTGAATACCGGCTCCAATCTAACTCTATAATAGAGGGCGAAACTCTTCAGATGGGATGCGATATGATTGGAGTCCATACAGTCGGTATAGATAGCAGACACAATGGCTCGCGTATCAGTTGCGGCTGTGGTATTTCTCACTGCAGGGCTTATCCCCATGGTGCTCGGAAATAAGCAGAATTCAACGTATTATAACCCTATCCTACCGGGTTTCCACCCAGACCCAAGTTGCATTTTCGTTCCTGAGTGGGATGATACCTTCTTCTGTGTCTCATCGAGCTTCAACGCTTTTCCTGGTATCCCGTTACACGCGAGTAAGGATCTACAAAACTGGAAGCTCGTCGGTAAGCGCCCCCTGGTGGAGTGAGTCAATCGTACTAGTTTTAATTTCCACAGGAAACATCTTAAATCGGCCTGAACAGCTACCCCGTCTGGTGGAAACTAATAGATCGACGAGGTAACCTTACTTGTCGCAAAGCAAGCCCATGGATTACTGCTGACTACTCAAAGCGGTATCTGGGCACCCACGTTGCGGTTTAATGAGGGAACTTTCTATCTAGTTACGACTCTTGTTGACGATGACCGAGCTGATACAGATTCATCACGGTGGGATAACGTATGCTATATCTAGAAAGGGATTTCTAAGGTTCCCAGCTAAGGTTGGGAACAGATCATATTCAAGTCCAAGGATCCGTATGATCCATCTGCCTGGACCGAAGCAGTCCATTTCGACTTCGAGGGCTATGATACATCACCGGTGTGGGACAAGGATGGGAAAACATACATTGTCGGCGGCCATGCTTGGAAAGTCTAGTAAGTGGGCAACAGCTTTGAAGTCGTTAAGTACAAATCTAACTTGTGACAGCCCTGGGATCCTCTTAGCTGAGGCTAACCTGGAGACGGGGGAAGTTGGAGAATGGGAGGTACTATGGAATGGTACCGGCGGGACAGTGAGTCGGAGATCCTACCCATCGTAGCAATTCGCTCTGACTGTACATTGAGGCTCCTGAAGGACCTCATATCTTCCAAAAGGACGGATGGTATTACCTACTCATCGCAGAAGGTGAGTACGGCAAGGCATATCCTCAATAAATATCCGCTAACGGTTTACACGCGCAATAGGGGGTACAGGACTCGATCACATGGTTACAATGGCAAGGTCCAAGAATATTCATGGACCGTATGAAGGCAATCCCGCTAACCCCGTTCTCACGAATGCCAACACGAGCAATTACTGTAAGCATAATGACGAAATTCAAAAAAGGAGATGTTTGACCTTTAACACTTGGTAGTTCAAACTGTTGGCCATGCAGACCTATTCCAGGATAGTACTGGCAATTGGTATGCGAAACTATTCGACTAGGAAATTGTAGGCTTACCATTGGTTCTAGGTGGGGAGCTGCACTCTCAACTCGATCAGATCCCGAGTACTTGAACTATCCAATGGGCCGAGAAACCGTAATGGTACCTGTTACATGGCCCGATGACGAGTTTCCAGTCTGGTCATCCGTGAATGGCGAAATGAGCGGATGGGAGTTTCCTCAGGAAAATCTAGAACTTAATGGGACTGGGTGAGTTGCTCGTTTACCCCCGGACTTCACATCTGACACCACTAGCCCGCTCATCACCGAAGGAGACACTATCGACTTCGAGCCTGGGTCGGTACTCCCGACACATTTCACGTACTGGCGATTTCCAGTTACCGACTCCTACACTATTTCGCCCCCGGGCCACCCGAATACGTTAAGACTTAGTCCGTCGAAGCTGAACCTAACGGCGTTAAATGGCAACTATGCGGGACCTAGCGGTCAGACTTTCGTCGGGCGACGACAGCAAGATACCCTCTTCACTTTCAGCGTCGACTTGAATTTCTCGCCCACACTCCTCGAGGAAGAAGCAGGGGTCTCAGTCTTTCTAACACAGAACCACCATTTAGACCTGGGAATTATAATGCTTCCAGCTAACAGCAGCACTGCGCCTTTCCCCGGCACCAATCTTACCGCAACGTCTGCGGAGCTCATCCCCCAGCTCCGGTTTCGAGGTATATCTTACGTCGAAGTTCCGGACGACATAGTAGTCCCAATTCCTGATTCTTGGTCCGGTAAGGCACTGAGACTCGAAGTCAAAGCTTACAACATGACGCATTACTCTATGTCTGCGGGCCCAGCAGATACCCTGTCGCAGATGAAGACGATTCTGGATGTATCCAATGCACCCGTCAGTTGGGGCTTTACAGGCAAGTCGTATGATGTCTGTCTGTTGCTCGCCGCTAACATGGTTCAGGTGTCTTCCTTGGTGTCTATTGTACAACCAACGGCTACGAGGGAAGCACGCCAGCTTATGTCTCCAAGTGGAGGTATATTCCACAGGGGCAATTCAGGAACTAAATTTGGTAAATACCCAGCTTTTAACCTGGTGTATTCTCATAGCGCTTTACACATAATACAGAAATAGCTATGACTTCCGTGGTAATGTAAGAGTAATGCTGGAGCAAACAATTTGACTTCTTCCATGGTCATTGTAAAACGTGAGCAGTGAGCGACTTGCAGCCGATTCTACTGCCACCATCGACAGCTGACTATACCAACATCTGGAACATGACTGTCTTTACCGATTCTCCCGTTTCTAGCTTCATTACTTCCATGCTACTTCCCGAGGAATACCCCGACCTTCAGGTTATGCTAATTAATGGGTGCATCCCTACCGTGGCCACGAAGGTTCCCGAGCATGGGCGTCGAGGGATGCTCGATAATTCGATGTCGGATTGTAGGAATGATTCCCTCAATAAGATCCTAGTTACAACTTATCGGCTCATTGTGCAGCGAGCAAACTACTGCATCTTGATGGAGCCGGCTCGAAACGTCAGGGAAGAGTTGCAAGCAGCTGCGCGAGTGAATCGAAGAGGCCAGCTCATGAAGGCTCTTATTGTACGGCTATATGACGACTGCAACCTCCCGGAGGTACTAAGGCGGGCACGGCATCAGAATCGCCATGATATGGTGGCGTGGCAGGAGCAGGGCGTCTGCGGGGGTAATTTTGTGCAACAGAGGTTGGATGGCGATGTTGGACCACTTGGGTAGATGGCGAAGTTTCTGAATAGTCGACCGTCTTGTATCAAGGAAATTCCAACTTTCAAACTCAGTTACGGTCAACCTTCAGCTACGCTCGTGCATTTCTCCATCGTGTCCCTCCTACGTAATTATGTTCTTACTGCTAGCATGCTTAGATATTAACTGCTTGTCACGCTACCCAATACCTTTGCGTCTTTTTGGGCTTCGCGGAGGACGTCCTGCATGCGGGAATACAACGTCTGTTCCAGACCTTGCTTATCAAACACAACTCTCCGCAACCTATTGACCCAAGGTATTAAAGGTTTGTAATAAGGCGTGAAGCTTTGAGCAAGTGTCTCGATAAAGAACTCCTCGTCCGACACAGTACCTAGTTTCAGTCTTGCCAACTCGTCCGAATCCGCATAATTCCACCTATCAAACTTAGGAACGACCCTATCATTCCCCGGTCCTGGTCCATTATAATGTATGCATATCCAGAACAGTGCCCAGAAGAAAGATTCGAGGTCATGCTTAAAAGAGTGCTGGTCGCCTCTAAGCACCCCGATCGCCATAAAAGCCCTCGTGCCGGTCTTTCCCTTCGCACCCGAAGCGCCCTCTCGCTTTTCTTTAATAGCGAGGTCTAGATCGATTAAGAATCCTGACCAGGAAGGGTTTCCTTCGTCCTCATTGATCAGAAGGTTGTTGATTGAAATGTCGCGGTGGAGAATCCCGGCTTCGTGTAGCGATTTGTGTCCTTCAATACATCCCCCCAGCGCGGCTAGCAGCGCCGCGCGAGAGCTCGCGCAGAAGATAGGCTCACCATAATCTTGGAGGATAACGCGGCGATGGACTCGATTTGGCAGCGTGCTGCTATCTACTTTGGTGGGAGAGGCCGAACAGGATTGCCTCTTGTTTGGCGGGAGAGCCGCGTCGGTCTGACTGGCCGGCCGTTTTCGATTAGCCATACTACGACCTTCCCGCGAACTGGCGGTAGGTGTGGCTGTACGGATGTCCACCGAACGTCCCGAGCGGTAATTATCCGCCATCGTGATGTCCAGTCGCTTCCGTACATTGCCGTACACGTCGTCATCAGTCCCAGATACCTGAACGGTATAATGGTGATAATATCGTGCCATATTTACTACGCCTTCATCGGTTGCCTTTTTGAGTAATTCGCCTTCCTCTTCACGTTCTGGGTATTGCCACGAGTCCTTGATGGCAAGCGGCGTCTGCGGGTCTCTGTCGCTGTGGACCTTCCAACAAGTCGTGGCCCTGCCGGCGATGCAGGCTGCGCGCCTCATAACTCCGTCAAAAATAAGGCGCTCACGCCGGCCGTTCCTCTCGATTTCGACGTATCGTATGCCACCTGACGTGATGATGGTAGGGTCAAATCCTAACTGTTCTTCGTTCATCCAAAGAAACCCAAGGATCGTTGACACAAACCGGAGGCCATCTTGATTGATGTCAAACTGGTCAGATGCAATCCCCCCTAAGCGATCGAATTCCCATATCCTCATAAGAGGTCCGCAAAGCGTAAAGGCTATTACGAATCGACGGGTGTCCTGGGTAGCGAGTACTTCCCTTACGTATCTCCCAATATCCAACCATGTTTTCGAGTTATCAGCGTTCGGATTGCTTTTTAGCTCGCCTGGCACGAGGATCTGGGACCAGTGGTATCGCGAATTTCTTCGGGCTCTTGGATCATTCACAAAGCCGACGTCTAGTTTACGATCTGCCGTCGAGCCCTCCAGTGGCGTGTCAGGCTGCGCAATTGGTCGTCGCATCGGGGGTGCGGTAGGGCTATGACTTTGAGCTAGCTGTGATAGCTTCGGGACAGTATCCTGGAACCAGCCTAGAACGTCCTTCTCCTTGGCCTGTAGTGGCCACCCGACCCAGCCATTATTATCATAGAGTGAATTGCTGCTTTCTCTGCATTTTGCAAAGACGGCTTCAGATGCGGTCTGGAGGCCTGCTATACCCCCGAAAAAAGTCTCGTGGAAGCGGCGGAGCCCAACATACATAGTACCAAGCTCCTCTTTTAAAACAGCGTCCATATACTTTCGTTGTTCGGAGGAGTTGGGAAAACTGCTTGTATTACGAAGCCATGGCGTCTGTAGAAGGGTAGAGGCGGTCGGTCGAGGCGGCGGCGTGGATTCGGTAACAGCATGATATACTTGTGCCCAGATCTCCTCGTCAGGCTTCTCAGTAACAACAGCATTTAACAGGGGTTTGACGCGATCGAAAACGAAAACGTCAGAGTGGACGGCCGAGATTAGTCCTACTAAGTCGTGGAGTAAATTCTTGCCGCCATTGCGAGAGGGAAGCAACCGAGACACCCGAAGAGATTGTAGCGCTAAGATAAGTTCGATAGCGATATTTTGGAGATCTAAGTAATATTTAGAGGAAGTCTTATATCGAAGTCGACCTGTTTACCTTCATCGTCAAGCTGATTAAGGTCAAGCTGATTAAGGGCCTCTCTCGAGCAAGGGATATCTTTGCTCTCGCAGAGAGAACTAAACGACCGAAGGAAAGCCTCAAGGCCTTTACCAATGGGATTGTTTTTAAGAATTTCCGACCGATCCTCATCTGCCATGGGGGAATTAGATGCCTGAATGAGAGTGGGAGTTAGAGGTTTGGAGAACGACGCGACGCGACGCGATGCTAGAGAGCTAGATGTTATCTTTGATAAATACAGGGAGCAGGGTAGGATTTGATGCTAGGGCAACGGGAGACTTGTTTCGGCAACACTTTTGGTGTTCCACCAGCTTGCTTTATTCGTTAACTTACCTACAGGCTATTTGAGCTGGCAAGTGGGCTGTGATATATAACATCCTACCTGGATTACAGGATCGGACAAAACTCAAGCGACAAAAAATGTTGCCGAAACAGCGCTCAAAGTGCAAGCGACCATTTGGAGCACTATTGCCATCTTCGAAAGTCTAGCCAGCGACCTTTCATTTGTGAAATCGTTGTCAACTGAGTTGCAAATATTGTCAGCCATGGGTTGCGAAGTACCTATGCAAATAAAGAGTCGTTAATCTTACAAAACGGTTTAACCCCACTACTCCGGAACTGCACGGTGCACGGTGCACAGTTGAATTCTCGACGATTACATAATGAGTTCGTCTTGATTAGCCCAGCCACCGTCGAGAAAAGATTGCGCATCCCACCTGATATTGCTAACATACCTAACCTTTGAAATAAATTAAATTAATACAAGTATTAACATTAATAATATAAAATTTATATCAATCTATTCGCCGTAAGCTATTTTAATTACTGATAATTTTTCTATTTTTTTTAGAGAGGAATTTCGCTGGATACATTATGTGGTTGAAAGCTATGTGTTAAGCATTGATATTTTTCACTTTCATTTATATATAACTGGAGCAATTTATAAGCTATAATTATATAAAAAATTTTAATAAGGACTGCTGCTTTTAAATAATAATATAATTATTTTTTCCTAATTTTTAGGGTTGCTGGTTATGATTGTTTTGTGTATTGATTGTGGTGGCATTATTTAAAGCATGCGCAATCTTTTCTCGACGCTGACTGTTAGCCTTAGTCTCGGTCTTATCACCACATTGCTGCGCAGCTCTTCCAACATTCTGAAGCCCAGTGCGATCGCAACAAACATAAGGTACCCAGTAAAAGGCCATAACGTCTGTTTTTCGTCTATATCTCATTTCTTCTTGTCTCTTTCACACCGCCTCTTTCATCTCACGACAGCCATTCATTCTGCAATATTGCAATATGGCTGATATCGCCAGTCTCGAGGAGGATGTCAAGCAGTACCAAGAACAGGTATCCTCACCATCAATCGCCTTCCACCCTTTTGCATGATCGCTGACCAAGACCAACAGCTTGATGTTGTAAACGCTGGTCTTAAAGATGACCCTTCCAACGCTGAGCTTCTCGCTCTCAAGTCTGAGTTAGATGACGCGCTCGAGCTACTGAACGAGACCCTTGCTGAACTGAAGCCGACCAAGGCACCCCCGAAGCCGAAAGCCCCATCGCCTCCGCCCGTCCAGGAGAAATGGTCGCGGGAGAATCATCCGGCATTTAAGAAGGCCGCTCCCGCTGAGGAGAAGGAAACCGACCCGGGTCCGGTAAACTACAAGGTCAACGATACTGTCATGGCGAAATGGGTATCAGGCGACAAGGCCTTTTACCCCGCGCGCATCACATCCATCACCGGTTCTTCTACTGCGCCGATCTACGTCGTAAAATTCAAAAGCTACGACACCACTGAGCAACTGCGCGCCAAGGACGTCCGCCCGATAGCGCAGAAGCGGAAAGCCGACGGCACACCGGTCAACAACGCGAGTCCGTTTACGGCCCCATCCCAGCCCGCAGCTCCTTCAACCTCGTCGAATCCGGGCGTCATCTCTGCTGCCGCTAGCATCAACCCAGAGCTGGCACAGAAGAATCGAGAGGAGGCGCTCAACAATGCAGGCGAAGCGAAACCCAAGGCGAAGAAGATCAAGGCGACTAAGGAGCTAGAGGCTGGCAAGAGCAAGTGGCAAGAGTTCAACACCAAATCCAAGTTTGCCAAGTCGCATAAGACGAAAAAGGACAGCATGTTCCGCACACCGGAGGGTGTCCACGGCAGAGGTGAGTTGGTTCAATACGTAATCTGCATCCAAATACAGGCTAAGGCTAACCTCTTTACAGTTGGTTTCACCGGTTCAGGACAAGCTATGCGAAAGGATCCCACAAGAAGCCGTCACATCTACCAAACCAATGATGATTTGGACTAATACGGGCCGCAGGTAGCCACAACGATGTATGGGGGTTGTAATGGAGTACACGTCATAGGGAGGAAATGGGGCTTGGGCGGAGGTTCATAGGCTTTGATCCCCTTTGTCCCTATTTAGGCTCTATGGATGCTAACGTGGTCCTCGACCTAGACGCTCTTTTTCAGCGACTCGGGTGTCAACCGAGTCCAAGGGCATAGATACACAACTTGTTAGACGGGAGAGTTTGGTTATTTTGACAGTCCCAAGGCTATATCGAGAATTGATTTGCTAAAGTCTTGTCGTATACAGGAACCGGGATGTCTCATCATCATCATCATCATCCACACATCTAATTCTTAACGAAGAGATGTGGATAGACGCAGTCTATACACTCACTTATGCCAACAGGGGCATATTTGATGGGAAGTCGCTATCCCTGCCATAAGAAAATATAATATCGTGACATCAATCATTCATACACTTGGTACATTGTGACGAAACCACACTTGGCGTCTACTAGCCTCTTAATTCTATCTTCGATGCCACTAGTTGTGCAATATCTAGAAAGACCTGTGCCCTCTCGCTATCAGGCTCCGAGACTACAGTTGGTTTTCCTCTTTGCCCATCATCCCCAACATTCTGATGCAAAGGGATATCGCCAAGTAAATCAATGGAGTGGTCCCGGCAGACCTGTTTAACTTGTTCGTTCGACCCAAACACCGCTGTATCATGGTGGCAGTGCGGGCAATTGAAAAGCGACATATTCTGGACCAGGCCAAGTAATGGCACGTTGACTTTTTTAAACATATTTATTCCCTTCACAGCATCTTTGACTGCCAGAGTGTGCGGCGTAGTCACAATAAGAGAGCCTAGGTGATATTTTAGTATGCATGTTCGGGGTTTCTGGATTGCAAAACGGACTGCACGCGTACCATCGAGTACAATTTGCTGTGTGATACTTAGTTGCGTATCGCCAGTACCGGGAGGCAGGTCCAGTACGAGGATATCAAGACCGCCCCAGTCAACCTCGTGGAGGAGCTGCTGGAGAGCCTTCATAACCATCAGACCACGCCATACGACAGGCGCATCCTCGCCAACTAGGTATCCCATTGACATCGTCTTGACGCCATAGTTCGACAAGGGCAACAACTGGTTATCTGGCGTCTGTGTCAGAAGACCGTGCTCCATTACGATAAAAGCGGATCAGAACTGCATACTTGATGATAAGCGTGGCTCCCCGCTCAGGTCGAACAGCGTCGGTATGGAAGGGCCGAAGATATCCGTGTCGAGGATGCCAGAGCGGTATCCCATCCTCGCAAAAGCCAACGATAGGTTTGCAGCAACAGTGCTCTTGCCTACACCCCCCTTGGCCGACGATACAGCTACTACCTTGGCCACATCTTTGATCTTGCGCCGCTCTGGGAGTCCACGCTGCATACGTGGAATCGATCCCGTTCGAGGCAGGCCCTAATCTTATTGTGAGCTTGAAGATTTTCTGTATGAAAATGGGTCAACTAACGAGGGGATTCTCATGGCTGAGGGCGCGAAAGGATTGGTGGAGGAGCCGGCGCTGGATCGTGGCCATGATATACTTGTGTGAGTTTTTATAGCGGAAGTATAAGATGAGGGATTCTTCAACCTGAGGATCTCATAGTTATTGTCCCTCCAATAATGAGCCTTTGAGCTATGATTCGGATTCTTCACATTGTAACCTACAATATTGAAATCATTACACTTGATATCTCGCTGGCATTTCAGGACGTATAGAGTTGACTCCACCTACCTACCTAGGTACTATCAATCGGTGGTTAGCGCTCAGCGCGGTGGGATTTAGCACCCGCTAAGAATACTGCCGTCTTCCACCGCTAAAATTTTCTAATCTTTCTTTCCAAGTCGCATCGTGGGGCTCCTGCAAGAATTCTTCAATCATTTCGAGGGTCTTTCATTGTATCCGTCCAAAATGGCTGCAACGAAAAGTCGTGCTCGGCAATTTGCCGAATTGACTGATCGCCCAGTGAAGGGTAAGAAATCATTCATGCGCTTTCATCTTTGCCTGGAACAGACGAATCTAATCAACACGCAGACTTCGATCCAGAAGCAGAAGCTCCCGAAAACGAAGCCAGCGATAGCGAGGAGAGCATTGATGAACATGCTGGTACGGAACACTATGTTGCTGTAGGGTACGGTTGCGTACAATATACTGTCTATTGAAGAAGGGATACTGACCATTCCACAGCAAGAGTAAACTTCGTCGCAAGGACCTAGCCGCCCTAGGACCCCAATATCGAGGTGCAGCTGTCAGCCGTGCAGCTCTTGAAGATAGCGAAGATGAAGGTAGCGCCAGCGAAGACGACAATCATTCCTCCGACTACGAAGATGCACAGCAGGAGATCGACGGCAAAAGCGAATCAGAGGAATTCGACGATCCCGAAGACGCTGACCTCGAACCCGACCATGACGATGAAGACGTCGAAATCGAAAGCGATAACGCTTTTGACGAGAGCGATGAAGAGAAATTCAAAGATTTCGTATTCAGGGGTAGCTCTCAGGCCATGCCCAAGAAAGGGAAGAGGGTAACAAGACCTACCGCTGCAGACTACATGCTATCCGAGGAGGAAGAAGAAGATAATAGTGGAGCAGAGCTCAATGGAGAAGACCTTGAAGATGACCTTGATGACGATGAAGAAGACGAAGACGCTTCAGAGGATGGAGTCAACGGCTTCATAGACGACGAGGCCGAAGACGATGATGAAGATGAAGATATGGCTGATGATGTGGACGATGACGATGCGGAGAGTGGCGACGAAGACTCGGACGAGGATCAAGAGGAGGGTGGCTCGGAAAAAACAAAACAAATTAACGGCACAGAACGTACGACGCTGCAGGAAATGATGAATGCCGGTCAGCGTAGTATGGCCAGTACTCTATCAAGTGTTGCGCAAAAGGATATCGCCAAGGGGAAAGCGGTTCGGCAGCAACGAAAAGCATTTGATGGACTGCTCAACATACGTATACGCCTCCAAAAATCTCTTGTCGCGGTAAACTCATTTGGTTCCGTCGAAGACCTTGGGGACCAGTCTCCGCCCTA
Organism: Hypoxylon sp. FL1150; assembly: GCA_022495205.1. Taxonomy (NCBI): domain Eukaryota; kingdom Fungi; phylum Ascomycota; class Sordariomycetes; order Xylariales; family Hypoxylaceae; genus Hypoxylon; species Hypoxylon sp. FL1150. The sequence goes on along the minus strand of MU376227.1, from coordinate 144,398 downwards.
CGAAGCAGCCGAAGCAGCCGCACTCAAGCTATGGAATACAATCGATGGTTTCCGCACGAGCATCCAGTCCGAGCTATCTGGAAAGGCTGGGCAGAAGAGGAAACGAGTGGCCGACACAGATACGTCAAGTCAAGACATATGGGAGGACATGGAGGTTATTGAGCAAAGAGCACATGCTCGACGCAGAGCGGTTCTAGAGAAATGGTCACACAGCGCGCGAAACATAAGGATGGTGGACAGGTCATCTCGAAAATTCACCAATACGGCAGAGAAGTCTCTCACTACGAGACTAGACGAGGAACTCGATACACCAGAACGTCTCGTCAAGCGGACGCGGACCCCACGTTCCTGTGCGCCGGCACAAGTTGCCCAAAAAGTCAACGAAGACCCAAATATTTATGACGATGCAGATTTCTACCAACTGCTACTAAAGGAGCTTGTTGACCAAAGAACCGGGGACACGTCGGGCGGTCAAGGTGGTCCCGCGGCTACGATTCGGTTCGCAGCAGTGAAGGAGGCCAAGGCGAAGCGACATGTAGACACCAAGGCGAGCAAGGGCCGAAAAATGCGCTTCAACGTCCACGAAAAGTTACAGAATTTCATGGCCCCTGAAGATCGTAGGGCTTGGGAGCAAGACGCAATTGACCGGTTCTTCGGTACACTCTTCGGCCAAAAAATGGTGCTAAACGAAGACGAGAACGAGGACAAGGAAGGATCGGACGAGGAGATGGGCGGCGCGCCAATTGAAGGTGGAAACATTCGACTATTTAGAGATTGAATTAAGAAGACTGCAATATTCCTCCGTCAGTAATAATTGACTCCCTATCACTATTATGGTCCCAAACAGAAATGATTTTCGAAACCTCGTATTCCTCCTCGGGAGCCACCCGACAATACACAGGGATCGACACGCAACCTAGTCGCCCATCATGGCGAATCGACTGGGGAACACTGGAGTACCCTATAAATCTCGTAAACATCCCTCACTTTCGTCTTTATTGATTCTTTCTCCTTTTACCCTCGCGACGATGCTGTCATCGAATAATCCGGGTGTTGACGGTTGCTGCAACAGACAACTTGGCTCACTCTCTACCTAGCTAAGACGACAATTTAACCCTCCGATGGTCTACCACAGCTACCATCTTGACGACAACATTGTTTTCCTAGTCAAATTCTTGGCTTTCCATACGTCGCCTGACCTTCAATCGGCATACTACTAATGTCGAAGCATTCGCAACAGGGATTGTCTCTATGTTGCTATGGCCGGCTAAGCCATTCCATCTACAATGTTGGATGCATTCCAGAGGAGGCGTCGGATGCATCGTTACACGGGTCGAGTTGACATTTAGTCCTGAATATCACCTCGGGAGTTACTACAGATGGCGATCTCCGGTTTCGACGAAAGGACGTGTTCGAGCTCTGCCGACTTTTGACAACTTTGACCCCTTACCATGAGCAACTTCTCGCGACGCTAGTTTCCATCTCGGAAAAGAAGCAACATCAATCTGACCGTCTCATCTACATGCCAACCAGCACATCCCACCCTACGCGCCATGGCCAGCCGTCGGAAGCCTCATGTGCAGATGTGCAACACACCAGCACAGCTTCTCACATAAGCAAAAAGTTCCTTTGGTGACGCTCGAGGTCACACGAGAACAACAGACACTACAATCATGTCACTTTACGGGTCTGCAAAGTGTGGCCGACTGGAGAGCGACCTCACAGTCAGGGACAGCGGGGGAGCAGCGTAGCAACACGTCCTTGGCAGAGTGAGAGACGACTTCACTGCTGGTGCAAGGTTGCAAAAAGCGAGCCGCGAAAAGCGCATCACAAGCTACCTAAAGTATTACCTATTCTATCAACTCGCCATTGCGAGAATACCTCACTTGAGACTTATTTAAGACTTATTTAAGTATTGGTAAGCACGGATGAGGATAAGGCTACGATGGTGAAGATACGTTACGTTGTTCAGTTACCTGGATATGCCGGCTTGGGTTAAGCATGCAGCTGTCACCTGCATACCGGGCGATTTGGAGATCGGACGTGGCCCGAATCAGCAGCTCTGCCGGTAGGCTTTATTTTGACCTCCTAGGCTTGGCCTGGGGATTCTTTTTTGGTTGTCTATTAGCTACACTTATCATGTTCCTGGCCGGCGCTTCCTCGGTCTTAGACGAGCTGCCCGTTTGGGGTAGAAATAAGAATATGCCCAAGGCAAAATGGATACTTCGCCGCCTACGCACATGGTCACTATCGTGGATCCTCCAATCATACCCCGGAAGAGACATCTCATCTAAAGTCAGGACCCCTGCTAAAAGCCATCCACGCGGTCCGGCGCAGGTACAAGTTGCCCATCATTCAATCAGGTGCTCCGCATGAAACCCAAGACATCTTAAAGCCGACCCACCCAGCATCTAGATCGCACCGCATGTGAATTCCACCACGGGGCTCAGAAACAGCAACATCTCCAATGCAGCAATACGTATCCGATGTTTCTGTTAATCGGGTATTGCCGTTGTCTATGTCAAACAAACAACTCCGGAGCTGTCATCTGCCTTATTGCGCTATTTAGCCAGCTACTTTATACCCCCATGCCGTTCGAATCTGACCGGGGAAATGACAGCTTGGCATCGTCCACTGGTATAGGCACTGGTATAGGATGTTTCACCTCCAGCCGTTGTTTTGAGTGCTTATTACTATGCGGGGCGCCCATCCGGGGATCTGCAACCAATACCGATCTCGAGCACTCCTCTGCGATTTGGGGGCCTCGCGCCATAGTCATATCGGAGTTTTTACCCTTCATTGGAATGTCGATGTCACCACAGACACCCAATCAAGCTCATCCGCGTTACAAAAGCAGGCTTGGTGTCCATGACTTGTCGAGTAGCCTACATAGGGGTACTCACCATCCCCAGTCTCTAAACATTCTAATCATTCTTAAGGGTCACACCGGCCTTCCAATAACCACGCGCGTTTTTGAAGTCTAAGGCCCGAGTTGACGGACTTGACTACAGAACAGGGACAGGGCAGCGGTGCGAATGCTATTTCGGTATAACTCGCAGAGTAGGGCCTATGCTCCGGGGGAGATGTAACTCTAGGTAGATTTGTAACTCGAACGTTACCCAGGCTATGTGAACTTACTCTGGCGGGCTTCCGGGTCGCCTAACCCAATCCCATTGTTGCGCCGGCGGTCTTGATCCTATCTCGGACGTTGTGAGTTGGGCATATACTCTCGTGGTCTAGACGCCTATGTCTCGGAGCATCTACCCGTGCGCTGGTGATGGCACCCTAGGCGCTCGGGGCCCTGGTCACCTTCCGTTTCGATGCTCACGAGAACTTCAGTTCCTCGGGTTGGCTGGAGCATCCAGACCACCATTCTTCGACCGGGCTAGGGTGACTTTCTTCTTTCTCTTCTCTCCACCCCCTGTCTCCCCTTTCCCATCTATCTGCTCTCCCCGTCCTACCCATCTATATATATAATAAGCTTATTCTACCGTCATCGAGTAATGGAAGGTCGATCATCTCCAGAAACATTCCTTGGGATACACAGCGGGTTTCTGATTTACACTCCTTTATACCGTTTCGATTCTACTATTACATACAAGTGTACATATTCCTATCCGGCATAGTAATATCTATCTATACTATACCTATATAGAACCAGCCCGTCCTTGCCTTACTCCACTCACCATGCTTCTCAAAGTCCTGGCAACCTCGCTGGCGGCCCTGGCGGCGACGGCCTCGGCCGAGAGTGCGCCGACGTACTCGGGCTACAACCAGGTGTGGGTAGAGACATTCGACGGCTCCGCGGGCTCGCCGGTCAACAGCAACAACTGGAACGTGATCACGGGGATACAGGTGAATGACGAGGTGCAAACCTACACGACGTCGAGCCAGAACCTACAGCTGAGCGGCGGCGCGACGGTGCAGATCGTGCCGCGCAAGGACAGCAGCGGCGCGTGGACGTCGGCGCGTATCGAGTCCACATACACGTTCACGCCGACGGCGGGGACCGTGACCATGGCCGAGGCGCTCCTGCGCTTCGGCGACAACCCCATCGCCAACAAGCAGGGCCTGTGGCCCGCATTCTGGCTGCTAGGCGCGTCCATCCGCAGCGGTGTGTCTTGGCCCGAATGCGGCGAGATCGACGTCATGGAGACTGTCAACGGCCTGCTGACGGGCTACGGGACCGTCCACTGCGACGTATACCCGGGCGGCGACTGCAACGAGCCCAGCGGCATCGGCGGCTCCACCAGCATTCCCGACCAGAGCTGGCACACGTGGCGCGTTGTTTGGAACCGTCAGGCCAGTGTCTGGACCGGAGAGACCATCACCTGGTACCTTGACGGAACACAGTTCTTCCAGGTTTCGGGGTCGACCATCGGCGGCCAGTCCGTGTGGAACACCATGGCCGCCTCGCCGCTGTATTTCATCCTGAACCTTGCTGTTGGTGGCGACTGGGTAAGCCTCCCCCTCTTTTTTTTTATATCGAGAAAACAGACTAACGGAATATCCTCATTAGCCTGGCGCGCCTAACTCGGCCACTCTGGACGGGTACGGCAGCATGATGGAGGTCGCATACGTCGCCCAATACATCGCTTCTTGAGGAGCTCACTATCCTCGGGTTTTTTTCCTTGAGAAGGGAATGTCCCTAGTGCTGAGTCGGTGAGGGAATAGGGGGAGGCATGAGTGGGAGTTTTTGGCTTTTGGGACATATTCTTCGTTGTGCATTATCTTCGCCACTCTCGCTACGATAATTTCTGGACATATTTTTCGATTCTTGCACATACTTTTACTTCTGTCACAATTTTAGCTTCTTGTCTATACTTGCTCATCTTCGAGATGGATGTACATACCTACCACATATTCAAACTGAATCTTATCAAGTTGATCACTCGTTACACCCTATTCACTGAAAGGCTCGAGTATCGTAGTAAAAAAGGAAGAAGAGAGCACGGTACTGGCTCTAAGATTTTCAAGTGATTGGAAGATCCAGCCATTTTCAGTGCGAGTAGTATTTCCATGTTCATGGATTTTCGATGGGGTTTTTTTATTACGTTGAGCATATTATGACGGGAGTTAGCTTGTTCCTAATTCCTGGTGTTTACCAGGTCGCTAAACTTACTTTTTCTCCTGTTGCTTCAAGCATGTCGGTGCGAGGCGCACCATATCACGCTCCAGTCCTTGGGAGGTATGCTGAGATAATCATTAAAGATCCGTAGAGTGGGTAGAAATAATACGAAGTTGCCATAAGGTTAAGAGGAAGTAAGAGATAGTCATAGGCATAAAGTAAGGGGGGTAAATTCAGTCTCAGTTACATCACCGCTGCCAGAAAGCTGAACTAATTTCATCAAAAGAAGAGATCTAACTAAGACGAGATGTCTAGATCAGAATTATAAGCCGGATGTTCTATTTCTCCACATCCTCCAGCGTTAGGTAGCATAGCTCCCAGGGGAATCGTAGCTTTAAACGTAGTGCAACGCATGGTCATGCTCGTGATTTCAGGATATATGGGTATATCAGGATTAGACCTTATTTGTATGTTCTTAAAGCCTGCCTCTCTAGCTCTGACAAAGTGGCAATGCCTTCATGCGGCCTAGCTCGCTCAGCTGTAGACTGTCAGATCGACTCCATTCCCTTTCGCCCGAGGAGAAGTTCGGAAATGCTCTTAAAATATGCCGGCGGACCTCATCTTCATCATGCAGCGTAAGCAAGTCACACCCATTCCAGTTACTTCTGCTAACTGAAACCGAATAGGGCTCGCTAATAAAAAACGGTTATGATATAGAAAGCCACAATGGGTAAAGGGTCCAGCTTACAAGAAACTAAAGAACTCGCATTCAATGTCCATATCTAGATGTATTCGCGGGTGAACTATCACCTCCGAAGGGAGTCTCATACCTATCAAGTTCGTTTGAATTATTATGGATCTAACCCCACGAACCCGGGGCTTTGGGCTATCTCTCCTACGCCAAGACCTGGTAAAGCTGAACTAGTCGGCCTCGGCAGTCGTGAAATGTATTCAAGTCGTACTCATCTCCTGCGGATATTTGATCCCGATCTCTTGGCTGTTGTGGGGGAGTGCACGGCTGTAGCCAAGCTCGAATTCGTCTCCCCCGGCACGCCCCGAACCCGCTAGATGTAGGATCATCTCACGACAGCCTCGGCTTTCTTTAGTCGATGCGGCCCCGGCCAGCCAAGACTCGCTCCGCACGCCGGCGCTGATATAGTCTGACAAGTCGCGCGCCTTTTGCCATGACGTTACTCTTGGAGCTGCATTACACGAGATTACACATAGTATTTGGAATCTTCAAGACGCTGCGGGGAAAAGGGTCCCACCATGACTCCACGATATATGCCTCGGCGACGAGTTCACTAAACAGTACAGAGTAAGACGGGAATATCAAAATCGTCATTTTCCCTAGGTAGAGAGGGGGGAGGAGAGGAATATATATATATATATATATAGGACCTGATCCAAAACCTTGATGGCATATGCAACCGAACTTCCAATCAATCAGCTTACCCCGAAACAGCATTATCTTATTAACCTACTTAATTGCATAAACGCAGTTTATCTCCTATCCCAAATATCAAATCTTTATATCATGGCCAAAGTCGGCGGATGCTTCTGCGGTAAAATCCGCATCTCGTACGAGGGCGAGCCCGTCAAAAAGGTTTGTCTATCTATGTTGCTTCCGAATTCGAATTGTCTTTTTGATATATTAGAGGTAAACTACCCAATATTCTGACAATTACCTAGGCCCTCTGCCACTGTCTTGACTGCCGAAAGATCACCGGATCGACTTACAGCACCAACATCATCGTGCCGGGTGCCGGCTTCAAGGTCCTATCGGGCACACCCAAGACCTTGACGAAGAAGGCCGACTCCGGTAAGGATATCACTTCGCACTTCTGCGGCGACTGCGGCAGCACTCTGTACCGCGACGGGCCAAGCTTCGGCGACAACAAGGTCATCAAGGTCGGCGTCCTGGACGACCCGAAGGCCCTCGACGAGGCCAAGCCGGACGACGAGCTGTATGCTTCCATGAGAGCTAGCTGGGTTCCAGAGATTTCCGGCGCTGCTCAGAAAACAGCTATGACTTAGTTATGGCTCAGCTGGTAGACTTCTACGGCAAGACGACGAGTTAAATATTATGTTGCAATGGATGCAAAGTTTATATAACCAGTATCATGCCTAATGCTGATTGTGACGGGTATTTTACGAATGAGATGAAGAGTGTGCTTTGCCGGTATCCGACAAATCTATCCGATCTAAAACAGGGGTAAGTAAAGATCTCCGGTAGCACCCAACGGATAGCGGCATTATCTGCGCCCTGTTCCTAACCAACGCAGTACGTCCGTCGACCATCAGGCGGTACGGGCTGTACTGTATGTCAACCTTGCGTTAACTCGTGGACTAGGAAATATTGCACAGGTCGAGATATCGCCGACTAGGTAAATATCTAGAGATACGTTGAATTGTAATTTCATGCCGAGGCCCCCTGTCGCTACTAAATTGCCGCATTCGTAACCGACTTCAACATGTGGTTCATCATTCACAGCCCGTCTTCATGTCTCACAAATTGGCCTGGTCTTACGGATAGGGCGGCTGAGTATGAAGGACAAACGATCCTAATGACTATTTATATCAGCAATTTTTGCTAACACGTTTGGTACGTGCCTTTGTTATCTGCGCGACGGCGTCGTTGTTGCATCCGCCCCTCTTGATTCGCGGTAATACATGAGCCCTCTTGACGCGTTTGCAGCACCGCGAAAATGTATACGAACTAGCGGTGACGGGCTTCGTAGAACTATCGGGAATACGGCGGACCCGGACGACGAGATAGTCGGTTTAATTAAGCCTCCGGGGGCCTTTGACGGGATACACGTCGTAAGTCCTTGCGACATCAAGCATTGTCGATATTTGACGCGTATGCGGTTGCCAATAGTGGGCCTCAAGCGGAGATTTGTTGCTGCTTCATTTCGGGAACATGAGCCGTGAAAAGCTTCTTATAATTCTGCGTAAACCTATACCGCTCTTTCGAAGTAAACTATTGATTCACTACTGGAGAATTGTGAAGACGGTTATCCCCTGAGGCCCGGCGCTAGCCTAACACTAACATAAGATATTTCTACTAATTAACAAAGGCAATTAAGCTAATCAGGTCTTTGGATAAAACCAGGGCTCTTTTTAACCCACATATATATCTTTTATAGCCAAATTTAATAATTTATATTATATAAATAAGGTTTTATAGATTGGTAAGAACTTAAAGCTAATGAAAATTTTGGATGAAACCAGGGCTTTTTTTAACCTATAGGATATAAACCAATTAGATCTTTAGCTTAAATTAAGGCTATCTTTTCCATCTTATACTACACTTTTAATCTGCTTCAATCTAATTGGCTCAATTCCCTTATCAACCAGTAGAAATATCTTATGTTAGCGTTGGGCTAGCGCCGGGCCTCAGGGGATAGCAAGACTATAAACTTACGGGGTTGTTTTAATGGAAGTTCGACCAGGAGTTCGGAGGGAGGATGGCGAACGCGAATATTAATCAATTTCAATCAACTATGTGATATCCCGTGTGAACTTCTCTCGGGAATTGCTTGATTTAACTTCAACATATTTGATATTAAAATTGTTGCCTTGAGGCTCTGGGTGGTTGTGTAGATGTTCCGCTGGTAATCCGAAGCTCGCGACTCGGTGAGAAACATGTCCATTCGTACCTAGTTACCTCCTAATCAATTAAAAAAGAGGATGGTCCGGATTCCGGGTATTTTTACACCTGTTGTCCTCGTACTGTCCTCGTTTTCGCATGCCCACGTCAAGAAACGAAGTTGACGGTGAACATTGCAAGGCTGCAATGTTTGGTGCTCAAGTGTTGAATATGAAAACGGGTTCGTTTCTCTCCAAGATCGACATTTCAGGTCATAATAGATAGTATGAGGCTACTAGTACGGATTTGTACCTGTTTCAGGCTTCGAATGATCTGCCCATTATTTTCACCCCCCCTTTTCCTTTGTGGCAGTGCCTGGAAAATGGCGTTAAAGAAACACGCGAATGTTTCGTCGATATTCGTCCTTATGCCAATCGTTAATCGTTGACATCAGCGGTCTTGTCGATCGACTAATATAAATATCCAAATTCAAGATTGCCAAGCCTGCTAAGCTTTCTGGTTGGGCGTTCATTCGCAATCGATTGGAGTCACTCCACATCACGAACGGATTACTCGGAACTGCCCAGCCAATTGAAGTAAACTTGGTAGCCCTGCCACCTGCTGAGACATCACAAAGCTGCACAAACCCACTGTAAGTCCACTGTTGAGTCCACCGTTAAGGGGGCGTTTGCTGACATAAGGAGGCATTAAGCCCACACCTCCCCTCTCGGTCCATTTTTAACTTGCCGGGCCAGCATAGCCACTGAATGCCACATCAGCTTCCTTCTGATACAGGAAATTGAAAGAACTTCGATAGTAAGCGCAGTCCAATTAAGACCCAAAAAATATAGCGGACTCCAGCGGTTCTAGTCTCCGTATTGACCCAGTAGACCCTCGTACTTTCATTCGTCTGACCTATCAGGCCCCTGGCTTAGCATACCGAGCCCCTGGACGGATACTCGACCACCGACATCTGGAATTCGCGTTCCTATGCTACCTCCAAGGTTAGTCTCTTTTCTCACACCAGTGTACTATGTAAAAACAGACCGGACGGGGCATCTCTCCAATTTTGAAACACCTCATTGGGTACGAGACGAAGGATCTTGATTTGGCTGCCATCCCATCCAATTTCTTTGATCGCACTGCTTGCGTGTTCGCCACTAGTTTTCATCTTCTCACATCTTACTTCCTCTCGTCTTTTGTCCCCGAACAACGCATTTTCCCTCGTCATCTTTGTACCATCACCACAACATTTGTCGACACTCTCTAATCATCACCGATAGACCTTCGTTTTTTATTCTTTCGTTTCGGTGGTGTCGCGTATTTCCAAAAACTTCAACACCATACTAATTTCCACTTCGATTTCCTGGTAGTCTTTCGCTTTCCATCAACACGTCACCATGTGGACTTCGGCTCTGCCGCATCTTGCCTTGGGGCTTGCTGCATTGTCTGGCACTACCCTCGCTGCTAGCTACGATGACATTCCCGCCATTGAGGCCTATGGTCAGCACTTTTTCTACAGCAACAACGGATCCCAATTGTAAGTTTGACTTCCAGGAACGTGCCGTCTTGGCGGGTTGTCCGAACGCTGACCACCCACTAGCTTCTTGAAGGGTGTGGCCTACCAAGAGAACTATAGCCCTAATGGCACCAGTAACAACAATGCCAGCACTCAATACACCGATCCCTTGTCGGACGCCTCCAAGTGTTCGCGTGACATTCCCTACATGAAGGAGCTCTTCACCAACGTCATCCGAGTCTATGCCATTGACCCTACCCAGGACCACGATGACTGTTTGGAGCAGCTGGCCTCTGCCGATATCTACGTTATCGCCGATCTCAGCGAGCCGGGCACTTCAATTGATAGCAACGACCCCGAGTGGACCGTCGCTCTCTACACGCGATACACCGCTGTTGTCGACGCTCTGGCCAAGTACAACAATGTTATCGGCTTCTTTGCTGGCAATGAAGTCATCAGCAGCCAAAACCAGACCGCCGCCGCCGCTTTCGTCAAGGCCGCTGTTCGAGATACCAAGAGCTACATCAAGTCGATGAGCTATCGTTCCTCGATGGGTGTTGGCTACGCGACCGCCGATGTTCCTAGCCGAGACGAGCTCGCCCACTACTTTGCCTGCACGCCTGGTGATGACAATACGACGTCCATTGATTTCTGGGGTTACAACGTCTACTCGTGGTGTGGTGACAGCAACTACGAGACTTCCTCGTACGGCGACCGTGTCGAATTCTTCTCCGACTACCCCGTTCCTGTCTTCTTTGCCGAATACGGTTGCATTGAGGGAGTCACGGGTGGCGCTACCCACAGACCCTTCACCGAGGTTGCTGTCCTCTATGGCAACATGACGTCTGTTTTCTCCGGCGGTATTGTCTACGAGTGGTTTTACTCGGACAACGAGTACGGTCTAGTCGCTATCAATGACAACACTGTTTCGCCTTACCCTGACTTCACTTCTCTCAAGTCGCAGCTGGCCAAGGTTACCCCATCCTCCACCCAGTCGAGCGCCTACACGCCTAGTAACACTGCTCCTGCCTGCCCGACTGTTGGCGGCACTACCTGGGCCGCAGCACCGTCTCCTCTACCGCCCGTAGTCAACCCCTCGCTTTGCTCCTGCGAAGTCAGTGCCCTGACTTGCAATGTTGTTTCTGATGACACTGATTCCTATGCCGCTATTTTCGACTACATCTGTGGCGTCAGTGAGGACTACTGTGACGGAATTGCTCACAATGCCACCACTGGTACGTACGGTGCCCTCAGTGGATGTAACGCCAAGGACCAGCTTGCTTGGGTTGCCAACCAATACTACGAGGCCCAAAGCGACAAGGCTAGCGCTTGCGACTTCAGTGGACTTGCCTCGACCCAGAGCCCGACTACCGCGTCAACCTGCGAAGCTCTGATCTCGGCAGCTGGCACTAACGGCCAGGGAACCGTTGTCAGCCCGACTGGACAACAAGGTACTGCCGCTGCCAGCAGCACGTCTGACGGTGCCGCTATGAGCATGATGTCCACGCCTGCTTTCTTCGACTTCGGCAAGGTCCTCTTTGTCGGCTACGTAATCACGGCTCTCGTCTCTGGAGCCGGCATGCTTATGCTATAAGCTCGATAGGTGATGGTGTGTTTTGGTGTATGCCAAGGGAGTAGATAGGGTAACGAGTTTGTATGTGTACCAAAATGTGCGTTTCTTGGACCCACGAATGGGAATATGCGAAAATTCAAGCCTACTTGGAGTTAACAGTTGATGTGACTTATCTTTCTGAGACGGGATGTCTTATCTCCGTGTGTAAAGTCGCAGGCAGCCTGTAGATACGGGTTTCTACTATACCTACTTCTTAATGATTCTCCTACCTAACCTTGCTCTGTTTTCCTGTGATTTGGTTTAGAATAATGATATAACATTGGCTGCTCACATTAGACGAACTCACCTGTCCGACAAGCCATTAAATTTTTCCTTCATCCAACTTAAGTTCCGAATCTAGTCTAATGCATACTGCAGGTACGGGTTGTCTTTGGTAGGATGGGATGCAGTACTCCTGTCCCGGCCTAAACCAAAATTAGAACTTAGCAATCTATTTTGATAGAGTCGACTCAACACAACATCGAAACTCATAGAGTTCAATGTACAACTGCCCAGCGATGCGAGCGAGCGTCGTTAGCTGCAGAATAGACTAGCCCAGCGCAAGTTTCGACCTGAGTGCGGCAGCTTTGCAAAACCACTCACCACTTTCTGGCCAACCGACAGTTATGTTTTCCTGGAAAGGAGAGGCCAGCGTCGCAGCGCCGTCGCCGGGGGTGGGATCTCTACTGATGGATTCCCAAATCATGTGGTAGACGTCATTGGCTTACAGACTCTTAATCATGTTCTTGGAGGGGATTTGGTCCCTGTACATGCTTTCCCATTGGGTGTTAGCTCCCCGCGGAACAGCATTTCACATGATGTTGCTCCGCTAGACCTTGACAATGTGGTGCCGATGACTTTTTCTCCGGCACCGGCACATATGCGGAGCTGGCGTCCGATACCATCCATTCGTCACCTTCTTGATTTCTTCCCGGAGCGCAGGCCGATATATCGCTTTCGGGCACAGCCCGAGTAGCGTCAACTGACGAACTGCACGTCTTCCCGACTCCCAATCGTGACAGGAAGCTCCAGGTGAACGTACTGAAACCACTCCGGCACCGGCGTTCCGCACAGCTTAAGGAGAGCGAGGGCCCGGATCCGAGACACCAAACGAAAGCCGACGACGGCGACAGCCTGATTATCGACTCGTACGAGGATTCTGGTTGGACGCCGCTGCACATGGTGATTCGTAAGGACTCCGAGGCAGCCGTACGCTTGCTGCTTGATGCGGGCGCGTGCTTGAACTCGAAGGCACAGAAGTGCCCGTTTGCTAGGGAGTTGGTGGCGCCTGGTATTGAGCCTGTGAGGTAGAAAGCTTTGGTTTGCGTATTTTCACATTCATTTATAAGTGCGAGTTTCATAAAAGGATGTTGCAGAGCACAGATGTGAAATAATTTCTTGGATCAGAGCTACAGGAACAAATTCTACGGCTTTTCAATACCCAATACCGCATCCAGCTAGGAGCTCCTTGATTACTTCCCCAAGTACTTCGATGACAAACGGTTTCTCGTAGAAGCTGTCATTAAAGCACGCAGCGAGGGTCATTTCGCCCTTCCAACTCCACACGTGGAATTGTACGCATCGATTCTGCATCTCCGTGCCTAACCAACAGTTCTCCACTTCTATCCCGGTGCCGTCGCCGACTTCATAGGAATTCTGCATGACTGCGTCCATCTTCCCAAGACTGCTCAAGTCGGGAGTCTGCACCGGTGGTAGACCTTCCGGCAAAGGGGCGGTAAGTAGGGCCGTGGTTCGCCGCAAGAAAGACTCTGCCACGTCCAAGAGGCTCACTGTCCTACCATCGTCAGATTTCCAGAAATTCATTAGGTCCTTCGAATACGTAACATCTAAGTCGTGAGATATGGTCTCAAAATCCTTGGGAGTCTTCCTGTTGGTACCTAGGACGTCCTCGATGCATACCGGTAAGCCTGAGAAGTACAGACCGGTGACTCTGGAGTCGTTCCTGCTCTCCGGGCCGACGGTGGAAGTAAGGGAGCGGCGCAGATCCATCGGCACGAATGCCGCGTAGCTTTTGGAGAGGGGGTGCTGTGGATATTTGGCAGTGGCGCGTACTAGAGCTGCGTGTACGACACTGGTGACTTTAAGCTTCCTCTCCCGACACGTAGCCGTTATCTTCGCAGTCGTCGCGACGCCTAAAGTGACTGCCACACGCAAGCTATTTCCCGGTGGACTGCTGTGAGAGCCCGTTCGTGTAGGTAGGCCGATACTTGGCACGCCGCGAATGAATTCGCTGACGAGCGCATCTGCTGCGGCTGCCAAAACAGGATCTTCACTTCTGGTGTAATCTGGCTCGTTTCTTCGGGCTAGTGCCTCGAGGGTAGGGCCGATAGGAGGGTCGACGGGAGGTCGTCTCATGTAGACATCCAACGCAAGCTCTGGACCAAGCTTCACCACGTCCACGACACCTGTTAGGAATTCATGCCCGAGTTTGACCATGCCAACACCATCAATACGCCAGTGCGAAGTCCGCAAGACCACTTCATTAGATTTGGGTAGCCAATAGCATGTGGCGGTGGCGGCGGGACGGAGATGCGAGAAGAGCGCAGTGGCGTCTTCTTCATCCCGACAAAAAAAAGCTGGCATCAACCCAGGCCTCGGGGTCATAGGGGACAACAGATACTTCCTGCCGAGCTTCCGGATTTGATGGACTAGGTGGACTCAGAACGGCACCTAAAGCCGGATGCTGAAGTCGAAGAGCTTGCCAGGCTTGCCTCAGACAAGGCACCGGATCGGCAGTAGCTGGCGGGAAGCGAAGTTTGAATGCCAGATAGATAGTCCAGTGTTCTTGGTCAGCCGATCCGCCGAAACTATTTGATAGTAACGGGAAGAAGGCTTCCAGGTTGCCTAACGGTCGGCTGAATGCCACCGAAGCCGTTTTCACGTCGGTCTGCATGATGGTTCGTGCTGATATGACGATGGTAGATTTGTCGGGTGTTTCTTGCGTACTTGTCATGATGGGACCGGTTGGTCTTTAACAGGCAGACAGGATATCTCATTTTACAATGGAGCGACTGTGCCGTGCCAAGGAAGGTATTTTATTGGATGTCGCCTAGTAGAGATGCATCTCCGCATCCTCATTACTCACTCACTCGAGCTTCTTACAAATTCATCTCCTGCCATCAGTCATGTCGGAAGCTATAGTGGAAGAGTCCCTGATCTTACCAGACGGGCGTACTTTATGTTACACCACATTCGCGGCTCCTACTGCGTCAGTGGAATCGGAACCTGAAGACCAACGCACCGTCTTCTACTTCCATGGCTACCCCGGAACGTACCACGAAGGCGTCCTGTTCCACGACGCCGCTTCCAAGAAAGGACTCCGCGTCGTAGGTATTACACGCCCAGGCTTTGGTGGCTCAACCCACGATCCTAAGCGTAGTCTCCTGTCGTTCGCCAACGACGTGCTAGCCGTGGCGGACCATCTCCGTATAGAGCGCTTCGCCTCGCTCGGAATCTCAGGCGGGTGTCCGTACGCCCTCGCGTGCCTGCACTCGGTGCCGCGCGAGCGTCTCGTCGGCACGATGGTGGTCTCGGGCCTGTACCCGGCGACGCTCGGGCTGGACGGCATGATGCTCATCAACAAGGTCATCTTCACCCTGTCGCCGTGGATACCCAACTCCGTCTTAAGCCTCATCTTCGACACGGCGATGGGAAAGCCGGCGCGGGACCCCGCGCATCCTGATAGGTTGGCCAAGGATCTGGCCGCCTCCATGGAGTCCCGCACGGCGGAGGACGGCGCAGCGATACACATGCACGACGACAAGTTCCTCAAGGCGTTGGTGGAGAGCACGCGAGACGCACTTCGTAACGGCGGAGAGGGCTCCGCGTGGGAGGCGAAGCTGTTTAGCAAGCCGTGGGGCTTCGAGTTGAAGGACTTGAAAGCGGAGAAAGGGAAGTTGGTCCTGTGGCACGGGAGCAAGGACGTTAACGTTCCCGTGCAGATGGCCGAGAAGGCGGCGGCGCAGATCCCTAACGCGGATCTCAGGGTCGAGCAGGAAGAGGCGCATATAAGTCTCATCGTTAACAAGTTGGATGATATTGTTGAGACGCTGGCGGGTATGTTCTGAGCGGACCTTTTTATTTAAGTAATAGTAGAGAAAAGGAGAGGGTGACCTCCAAACTCTCATATTCATTTTCTTCATGACCATAGGCTTATCACTTGTAGTACCAGGGGAGAAGATCTTCGTAACTTAAGTCGGTGTCGGCCTCCGAATGCGCCACATTTCTAACAGCAGAGCACGGATAACAATTACTATGTTTTCCAATGTTGATGGCGTCTTGCGGTTTGGTACCTGTCGATTTGAAACTAATAGATGGCATTTCCATATGCATATAGACTCTAAAGCCTACCTACCTGGTAGATAAAAAGGTGGTAAATAGAATACTTTTCCTTTCCTAAATAGCTTGATTCAAATGACTCCTTGAATCCCTTGGTGACAATTATTACCCCTGCTCACATATTCCGAAGCGTATGGGTTAGTGTGTGCGGGATTTTCATGAGGTTGCATTAGCGAATATGTACCATGTCTGCGCACTTTCTTTCAATTCAGGCACGCATCCCGTCGACGCAGGGTCCCTTAACTCAGTTGGTTAGAGTGTTGTACTAATAATGCAAAAGTCGAGAGTTCGACCCTCTCAGGGACCATATCTTTTTCCGATTTTTGTCCTCTTACATGTAGTCCTGAAGAGGAACTACAAACCTGCTCAGCCATTTTTTTCGGTCTATTGCTTCATCGTCATAATGGCAATGGCGATGGCGGGGGCGGGGCTGACGTAAATGAGTTTCATTATCTTATCAAATTCCATTCCAGAATACATTATATTTCCTCCTTCCTCCTCGCCTACCCTTCCGCCTACTTGTTACCACTACCCATAGACCACGTTGCGATATCTAATTCTTCCCAACACCTCGCGTCGACCGCGAACCCCCGCCCTCCACGATGCAGGGCTTCAACATGGGGCGGTACGTGCCGCCGGACGTCGAGGGCACGACGACGGGCAACAAGCTGCACCGGAAGCCGCCGCCGAGCTTCGCGCGCGACGGCACGCAGACGGTGCGCTTCGAGATGCCGTTCGCGGTGTGGTGCGAGCACTGCCCGAAGCCCACCGTCATCGGCCAGGGCGTGCGCTTCAACGCGGCCAAGCGCCGGGTCGGCGCGTACCACAGCACGCCCGTCTTCGCCTTCCGCATGCGCCACGCCGACTGCGGCGGCGCCATCGAGATCCGCACCGACCCCCAGAACACCACGTACGCCGTCGTCGAGGGCGCCCGCAGGCGTGACACCGGCCAGGACACCGATTCGATCGTGCCCGGGGCGGGAGGCGAGCCGATACTCACGGATAAGGAGAGGGAGGGTCTGCGCAGCAGCGCGTTCGCGAAGCTGGAGAAGACGATCGAGGATAGACAAGCCCTCGAGCAGGCCAAGGAACGGATAGGAGAACTGGAGGAGGAGAGCGCGCGTCTCTGGGAGGACCCGTACGAGCGAAATCGCGCGCTGCGGGCCGCGTTCCGGGTCGGCCGTCACGAACGCGAACGCGATGCCAAGACTACCGAGAACCTCCGTGACCGTATGAGCTTGGGTATCGACCTGCTGGCCGCGAGCGAGGAGGACGAGCGGCGGGCCGCGCTCGTGGACTTCGGGCCCTCATCTACGGATGAAGCCGGGGAGGCATTGATGGGTCGCAAGGCGTTAGCAAAACCGTTGTTCTCGACCACGAGCCAGTCGAAGTCCGTGTTACCGGCCGATGACGGAAAGGGGAAGAAGAGACTTAAATCTGAAGTTGCTGCCGCCCAGATGCGGGATCACCTGGTATCGGAGATCGTTGGCAATACGCGTGTGGCTCAGGACCCGTTTCTGTCCATAGAGCGCGAACATGCCAAAAGTACGCCCAGGATCCCCGGCATCAAGAGGAAGAGGCCAGGAACCGAATTGGACCCTGAACTCGAAAAACAAGATGAGGCCGTGGTGGAAAAGGGGATGATAGAATCTGACACTGGTAAACGTGCAATGCCATTAACGGCCTTGGTTGAGTATGATTCGGATTAAAGGGGTTACGGTACTTTGGCATGCTACGGTGTTTATTATTTGGACAGATTCATTAGAAGAGATACCCATTCAAGACTACGGTTCCTATGTCATCAAGAGGCAGGGGAGGGCAGGGGAGGGCAGGGGAGGGCAGGGGCACAACAGTGATTAGAAATTACCTTACAAAAGCATAGTGTCAGTTTAGCCTGATTTTACCAGCTACCCTCCTACGAAGACCATAAAAACCCAGCGGGGAGTGAATGCTCGTAAAATGATAGTACCGCCTTCAGAAAGTTTCTGAAAAGTCCAAATCCACAGCACAAATGTGCAAAAAAGCTAACGCTAGTAACTCGAACGGGCGGTTGAAAAACTCCATGAACCCACTCTCAAGTTATGCAAATTCAACGTAAAGACAGCGCAGCCCATCCGTACCCACCAGAAACCCCGTAATACTCCTCGACCCAGAGAACGCAGTGCATGATATTCTTGGAAGTTGTCTCGAGACCGGGGCGTTGACCCCATCAGAAGCAGTTATACGACGTCGTCCATCTTACCGGCCGGTTCCTCGTCCTCTTCGTCTCCGAAACTCGCAACCGAAGACATGTCGTCGTCGTCTTCACTCTCGGCATCACCTTCGTCCGCCACTTCCTTACTCGCGTACTTTTGGACGTATTCTGCTTTTGTCTTAGCCTAGTCTTTCTCTTTAATTGGGGATAACCAACATACCCTTGACCTTTGCATCGTAGTTTTTAGGTTCGCGCATCAGCAGTGCGGCTGCTTCACCGTTGAGGGGATCCGCCGGGTTGGGATATCGCAGGAGCTGCGGGAGGAAGACTTCGAAGATGTTGATCATATCGAACATGGGCGACCAAGTCTGGTTGATGACGTCTAAACAGACCGAGCCCGACCTGGATTTTATGCTTTTTAGCCTTGCCAACTTCATGCTTTACGCCCCTGTAAGATTCGAGAACTCACAGCTCATCGATGTTCGGGTGGAATATACGATTGACAAAGCCAATACTAGGGGACTTATACGGGTACTGATCGGGGAGCTCGACGTGGACCTTCCAGATGCCATTTTCAAATGGCGCTGTTCATTGCGTTAGAGATAGCTGGAACCACGCGTTCTTTGTCCTACTAACTCTCAGCTGGTCCCTTGAATCGGACGTAGAACTCTTGCCTAGGCACGTGTGAGGAGTCGGATAATAGAGGACGTATCACGGGCTGGTCCGGCTTACACTGCAACGATGTCGTTAGTACGATATCAGAAACAAGACGGCGGGGGCGTTTACTGTTGTCATTGACTAGAGTGACCTCATAGTCGGACATAAGCCTAAGATAATTAGTTAGAAAGTCGGAGGGTATTGGCGAATGCGATCCTACATCCTACATCATAGTTAGTATAGCTCCACCAAGTATTCCGTAGGTATGGATAGGAATAGAACATACTTCATGACCTGGATGAAAGTTTTACGTTTAGCTGTTTATGCAATGAAATAGTTGGATATATTATTGCAACTTACATCTGTCTCGATTCGTCTTCGAGGACTACTCATTTTGCCTTGCTTGTTGAGGTATACTAAAGGGTTGTGGAGTTCTCCTCACGATCCCTAGAGCTCTATCGTCCGGCGAGGGATTGGTGCTTAGCTACCTTTTCTCGAAGGTAATGTCGCTGTTTCTTCCTAGGATAAACGGTCTCCAAAGAAATGTAACGAATGCTTGGTAGAAGGGAATGCTGGGCGAGGTTGGTAGTTTGCGTCTTACGATTATCGGTGTTGTTTGTGGGTGGGAGAGGCGAAATCCGGCGGAAAGAGATATTTACGAAATGATGTGTTGCGTAGGGCGATGGGGCGGGGTTATGCGTATCTAGGTACGTAGTTGATGAGGACTGATCAAAGGTGTAAGAACGGCAATATCGTGTTGTTGGTTGAAAGAAAGGAAGGTGGAGGAGAACGAGGTGCTTCTTTTCATGTCATCGACGCTCCGAGTCAAGTCACAAGACACAATGAGTAGCAATGACGCCAGTTGGTCCGATAAGCCGCTACTAGCGCTACCCTTTAGCCTCTAGCGCACCCATCTACGCCCAGGTATCAGGTAAGAGGGGACCTATAAATTCCTTTATCGATAGGTACCAGGGGAGGAGTAACGTACCCCTATATCCAGGAGCAGGAACGCTAAGCCGCCTTGTTATCACCGATGATAGATAGGTTAGGTACCTGCAAGGTCGTAAATATTATTCTACTTTTCCTTTCGTCTCCTCCAATTGGCCACTAATCATTGCTTCTTCGTCCAGTAATAGCTCGATAAGGTTCCTATCACTCGTCCTGTCCACCCTATTTTATCCTATCTCATATATGCAACCCTATTCCTCCCAGGAACGGAATGGCACGTTTTAGTCCCATAGTCGTGCTTGGGCATCAGTTGGCATGCATCCGTCATAACTCCTCCGTGTGTGATTCGCGATTCGACACACGATACCCCCTCCCTTGGCCCAGACGCCTCTCAAGGTGGTCTCCGTCACACCCTTCGGAGCTTGTGCACCTATCCCAATGACACCTCCATGCATACTGATATCTGCGTGCCTAAAGGTATCTTGGCCCTCGGCTGAAGTGTTCTCCAGAGTTGATATGACAGTGGTCCTGTCTGCATGTCTTAATCCCATGCGTGCCCCATTCTATATCTACAACCCTGACTCCAGGCTTCTCCCAAATCTGTCAATGAGCCTCGACATACGAATCATCACTATTTACTCATGGCGGCTACTGCTTGATATGATAGTCATGTGGTCTCTGACCAGCTCGCTCTCCTTCTCCGCTGTCCATGATTCAATTGCTCAACCAATGAGGCTCACTACGACAGTCAGCTGTAAAGCTTCAGTATTGGATGGATTGGGCTTGGAATTTACCTTTCCAACAGCTTGCTGTGCGTTTGGCGGGAGCTGTATTCCCGGGAGATTCAATGGCGGTGGCGTCTCGCCCTTGACCCCGCAAGTAATCTCGATGCTTCTGAACAGTCCGCCGACGGCTTTCTGCTCAGGAGTGAATACGGCCAAGTTGGCGAATGTGAGGCAATCTGGCTCGTTGAACAAGCGCGCCTGGCATCCGTCGTCCATATTCCCAACGAAGGTCCCGCATTGCGATGAACCGGGTACGTTATAGCATTTGGGTGTTGAGTGTTGTGCTCCGGGCTTGGGCAGCTGGACATTCATCACCACATTACCGCGACAATGTTTGGGTCCGGGCGATCCTGAGAAAAGTAGTGCCGATATTGGGACGACGGGTTCGATGGGCTGAGGAGAGCCTTCTTGAGTTTTACTGAAGGGCGGGTCGACGTCGACTTGTGGGATACTGGAGATCTCCGGAACACTTGTGACCTGTGGCATATCTGACGAGACGACTTGTTCAACCATCGCCTCCTCCGGCAGGTCATCTCCTTCCCTCGCCCTTGTTGCGCCGTCTACTACGACCGGGCGCGTGAGCTCTTCCACCTCTTCCACTCGAATCCTCTGCCCCGATGCGCCTGTCGCAAGCCATGCCGCTCCTATGCTGATCGATATTAGTATTGGTCGCATTTGGAATTGCATCATGAAAGTCGTCTGATTTTATGAAAGATGAAGAGAAAGAAACAGATTTTCAATGATCGATTGATGTCGAGACTCAACTTTGGCCTGAGACGTTGCCAAGGCGCGGTACAAATCAGTATGTGTGTGCATCCTCTTGGCGTTTCATGTTCTCTGAGCTGCAAAAGGAACGAGGGACGTGGATGTTCAAGCTTCTACCAGTTATAACGGTCTCCTAACGGAAGAGATCAGCTAAAAGGAGGAATTGAGGAAAAGTCTATCTGACAAAACAGCAAATTATCTCATCTACCTCTGTATGGTTTCTCATGACCCCTTTTATTTCCACTGACAACTACACCCAAGCCCGATTACTTGGGGATAGAGACGGATAGCTCGTACGTCTTACCAGGCTGGATATTCGTGAAGCGCGCCTCTGGAAGAGTCTTGCCCCCGTACTCAACCACCACTCCTGTCACATCTGCCGATCGACGAATATTTATCACGAATGTGGCGCCTCGGAATAGCCGCGTCACCTTTATCGCATCCCAGAAAGACGGTAGTTGTGGCTCAAAGCGCAAGCCCTCCGCGTCGCCGCGTAACCCGCAAAGCCCCTCGATGAAGCTTCGGTATACCCATGACACTGTACCCGTGTTGAACAGCTGACTCGATCTACCGGCGGTACGCGGGTATTGATGGTACGCGCCTCGGTAGTAGTTGGGGATGTAAATAGGAAGCTGGCCTCGCTGTACGTAGTCCTCCTCTGAAGGACCCGGAATCATTTTTCGCAAGACGTCGTAGGCCCGATCCGTTTCCCCTATCGAATAGAGGCTGTGGACGTAGAAGACGGCGGCGTGGTTATACACCGATCCATTTTCAGCAGACCCTGGATACTTCTGCGTTACGCGTCCGACGTCTTCGCGCATGCCGCTGTATGGAGGCGCGAACATAACCGTGCCGTACGGTGTGCTCATCTGAGAATCTACTTCAGGCAACATCTTCGCGATTTGTTCGGTGCTGGCCGCGCCACTGAGAATCGACCATGTCTGCGGGTTCAACCAGATGCGGCCTTCAGTGTCTTTCTTAATGCCAAAAGTTACGTTATCATCTGTGATGCCTCGCGCAAACCAGTCACCATCCCATAGATGCTCGTTGGCCGCGTCGTTCACAATCTTCGCGCCTGCACGGTATTGTGCTGCCAGATCCGGCTTGCCTTCGTGCTCGCACACGTCCGCCCACAACTTCAACGCAAATGCAGTTGCCACAGTCTGCCATCCCGACACGCCCTTGCCCTTATATCCCACCATGTTAAGCGGATCACACCAATCCCCTTGGGCAATATAGCTCAGGCCACGCTCGTCACGCGCAGATAACAACCAGTCCATAGCTCGGCTGAACCGCTCGAATACGGTGTACGTGTCACCATGCATCCCCTTTACCTCCTCTTTGAGAAGTGCATAGTCGCCCGTCTCCGAGAGATACGCCTCAAGGGTGACCGGCAACCAAATGCAGTGATCAGTGTGGGGAATCTGGTTGATATACTTCAGCTCGGCACCCTCAGTCAGCAAAATCCCGTCAGGCATAGCGCCATTCTTCTCCTGCTGTGATACGGCAATTAGGAAGGCCTTGCGCGCAACCTCGGGCTTAATATACGACATGCCCATGTTGTCCTGCAGGTAGTTACGCGTCTGCGGGTCGGTAGTCAGCCGGTTGACGTCGCCGTGATAGTAGCACTGGCGTGGCAGCCAGTTGTTAACAAAGTTATCCACGTGCTTATCCGGCGTCTCGATTTGAAGGCATCCCCGGCCTTTCGTGATATATGCCGCATACTCGCTTGCCGTTTGCGCAAATCCCTCCTTGCTGAGATACTTGTCCCGAACAGTACGAATCTCAGCATCGTCATAGGCTGGTCCGAAGATGAAGCGATATTCTCGTTGTTCGTCAGTCTTGAGTTCTGCTCGGTACTGCACGACCGCTACCGGGGTCTCGTAGCGCGCATCACTGCGACCGAGCTCTGGCTGTTGTAACGATGCGGGTGCATGAAGACCACCCTCTCCTTCGAAGGCTTGCTGCATAGCTTCCCATGAGGTAGGCGGCGTCTCGCACAGGAAATACGACTTGTCCTTGAGAAACTTGTTCTTGAAATAGTCGATCGCCTTTTGGTACGGCGTGATGCTATTGCTCACGATCCCGCCGAGGTCTGGCCTCCACTCGGCCTCCTGGTTCATCCATGACATGTACCCGAAGGGGAAGTAGGGATACACACTGACTCTTCGAGGGCGGGCAGTCAAGTTGGTCACCTTAACGGACCAGAGCTCAACAACATCATGAGTTGGAATGACTAAGGTCAACTCGACGCGGATTCCGAGATGTTCAATGGTCCAGCCAACGTCGCTCTTGCCAACGGAGAAGACAAAGCTGTCTAACGGGGCTCGCACCGGCTCGTATGGGGCCGAAAATAACTGGCCGGTTTCCTCGTCCTTGACGTAGACAAAACGGCCCGGGTGGTGAGCATAGTAATTCTGTTCGGGTTGCATGAAGGTCTTGGCCTCCAGGTTTGGCGCATGTGCGTACTTGGACGGTTCCGGCTGCATGAATTGCGCTGTCGCATATCCGCGGCAAGTGATCTGGATCATCATCTTCTGGTTCCACAAGAAACCGCCGGCCTTCGGCAAGGCTGTCGGACTGAGCAGCTCATAGCGGTCGCCGTCCTCTGTTGATCGTAACATTTTGTCCTTTCCTTGAGCAATCTTTCGCAAGTTCGGCCGCAATTGACGCTCTCTCCGTGTTTCGATTATATCCTTTATTCCCGCAGACGCCAGCCTTTTCAAGATTTGGGACCGGGGGCTTATAAAGGAACGACATCGTGGTCCGATTGACCATTAACACTGCTACGCCGGTACACAGACCTTGGCGGATGACCACTGGTGCATGGAGCTTCGCTCGGGAGAATATACGGGTAAAATAAATACGCCGCTACGACGCGGGTTGGCGAGCCAATACCTAGCTCGGTAAAGCAATCCAGCGATCCACAGGACTCCCCCAAACGTCTATGAGGGTTTGGGGAAACATGGTTCGATTGCCGTAGATCTTTTGCTCGTTGTCCGTCTCGTGTGTTGTCTTTGGACAAGTAATGCCGCCAATAGATACCCTCGATGCACCATTGCGCTGTAGGTAGGTGTACGCGAGTTCCAATCGCTAACGGTGCCAGGCAGCGCTGTTCGTGGAGTGCTTTCTGCCAGTCGATTATCGAAGGATGGAGCTCAGCGCAGCTGTATGTAGGTAGGTAGGTGAGCGAATTCATGCATTCGTGGGGGAAGCTCACCACTGAGGCACACCAAGCCCCAGACAACCCACGGCTAGCCGAAAGGGGACTCTGAGTCCATTGGCAATCCGCGGGATTATCTCGTGACGGAGCCACATCGACGACCTATTGGTTGTTACCGCATTAGTCTTACTAAGTCATACAGATATCGTCCCGTGGGAGTGCGGCGTCGGAAGCCGTCAGCACAACCCGCCAGCTGCGGATGCTGACCATCTGGAGATGATAATGAAACCAAAATGGCTCGAAATAACTTCATCAAATGCGACGTTCCATGATGAAGCTGGGCGGGACCGAATTTTGGCAATTTCCTCTTTTCCAGCCTGAACATTCCAGAAGGCTTCTAGCTTAGGTCGGCGAATACTACGGCTGGACGGATCTGCAACCTGCACTGCACGTCAACATCCGGCGTCGGCTCGGCTATGCGTACTGCGGTAATCAGTCGGTCCTCAATCCGAACGTTTCAACCATATGCTCGTGTTAGCAATAAGCCCTCCGGGATAACATCCACTGGCAGGTAGGGTCAGACTTTGCAGAATATGGAGATCCTGATATTCGAGATTAATTTCCTAGGTCCCTTTTCCCCCTTGCCATCCATTGATCCAGCTACACGGGCCTTTATGTCCGACCCGGCCCTATTCATAAGTTAATACATCGTTTATGAGCCTCCCTACCCCCACCCCTAATCAGCCATGTTCTGTGGTTACAAAAATATCGGTATATCGTCGTGCGAATATTTATAAGGCCCATTAATATGTCGGTTCTTCGATTGATGATTGCCGTAGAGTATGTCATTCTCGTTGTTGAACCCCCCAGCCGTATTTCGCCAAGCCGACCCCAAACCCCTGATGCCCCAATACCACCAAATATTTGCTTTCAGTAAATGAAGTTCATTCAAGTAAACTCTCAGTCGTAGTCGTCAAGGGAGTGTTGTTCATAATGCGAGGTCCATTCTTTGATACATTTGCAACGACTTGAAATAATTGATACATTTCATAAGTCGTAAGATCTGAGCCTGATTTGTTGCTTCAGATCGTAGCTCATCGAGTTCGCGGTATGTAGGAAGTGCTTCTAAATGAATGTCGTTCTTCCGACCACTGATCGTAAGCACGTTCCTTCGGTATGGTCCGCTTCCAACTCAGACTGCGATCGAGCGAATTAGTCGTCGTCCCGTCTCAGCACTAGAGCAAGCCACTTACATAAATCGGAAACCCATCTCCGTATCAGTGCTGGTGGTTGGTCACCGGTCGTTCGCGAATGTTCTCTTGCTTGCCGCTGGTGATGAACTGCACAAATCGCATAGTAAGGCTAGGCGTGTATCGTCTAGCGCAGCGCTTGGTGATGATGTATTCTTCTTGCATGTTGGCGATAGAAGAGCAGGTGCTGGTGTCCGTCTGTAGTCTTATACTATATCGGGAGGTATCTGAGACCGTAAGCAGGCTATAAGATGCGACGCAAACACGACGATATTTATAAACCTCACGCTCGAGCCTCCCCCCGACTATCCCAGCCGGATCAGCATTTCCGGTTGAACGTGAGTTGGAAGCTTGGGGGCCAATCCAGCCCTACCGATATGGCGCTGACAAGCTGTTCGGTAGCGACAAGCCAATTGGAAAATCGATAGCCATCTAAGAATAGGTGTCGTCATCAATCCCCCTCTTTCATGGCCACGCAGGGAAGCTGGACCGGTCGTAATACGCAATGCAGGTTGCTTATGTCACTTTTGAATTATTCGACGAGTCGGTGAGCCTTCCAAGGGGAAGGGGGGCGCTGCGGCCAGCTCATTTGTGGTATGTTGTGCTGCAGCCTCAGCTTCGATGGAGTAACGCTGCTATACCGCTCGATCGGCTCATTATTTCAAACCAAGAGGCTCTGTAGTTGCGGTCTACCTAATATCGCCCCCCTCGGAGATAGCCGACGCTGCGTTACATACGGCGACCTATCGACTTACTTCCGTCAAACCACCAACCACGTGGATCCCGTGTGTCGCTCCTTGTAACCTCTCTGAAACGGCAGCATAGTTGCACCATAGAGTGTTCCTCCCAACAGCTGTGCGTCGCTGTTCTGTTGGTCTTCATCGCACATGATGATGAGTAACTAACGAGCCTCGGCTACTGATGCTCTTTCAACTGGTAGTTGGTAAGTCGCCATACGCAAACAGTAGGTGTTGAAACTTGTTGTCAAACCGTCAAGCCAACATTTATAAGAGCTTTCAGCTGAGACATAATATTATTCTCAGGTTTCAGCTGATGCGCCTTACTTTCTATACAGCCCCGTCTTACACTTACCTATAGCCATGTCGTAAGAACCATAATCACTATTTACTGCTGCTATGGTATATTTGCTAGGCCGCAGCAGCTCTTATTGCTTAGGTGGGAAGACCCTCCGCGCAACCTCGATTACCCAAGTTGGCATACGATATATCCCACTTCATTGGGTTACTAGACGTTGCTAATCAAGCAAGTTAAGCAAGGTGGTACATGCGTCAGTATGCGTAGGTACCTATCTATGTTGAGAATCCCGCTGTCCTCCGTCGGTGCCAGTGGTTGCCCACTGGCAGAGACCATTGACCAGGTTTATAGGTTTCGTCCAGCTCCTCTAGGATCTCGGCTGCTTCATCCTGTTCCAACTCCGATATATACTGGTGGTCGATATCTATTATATATGGAGTTCGGCATCGCAGACCGCATTGTTGTAGTCTCCGATATGATCAGGCTCATGATCCGAAACCCTATCCTCCCATTCTGTTTCCTCCTCTTCAAGGTGAGGATGCGTATGATCGGCATGGGAGGGATGATGTTCCTGTAGTCTTCACTACTGGGGCTGCGACTTGATTTACGGCTTACGCGGGACTTAGCCCGTTAAGCTCGAATGGTGTTGAGAGAGGCATCATCGTCACTAAGTCCTGAGAAGGACGCATGAGGATCTGTGTTGGGTTTAACAGCAGGAAACACGATGTTGAACATAACCTGATGAAGGCATGCGGACGAGAGCCCCTCAACTGAGACTTTCGGATACGAAGACGAAAGTTTTGCTATCAACAAGGCCTATCAATTACTGGGGTCTACAGCTGTCTTGAAGCTAAACTTTAGGGATTTAAAGAGCAACGGGATGGTGCGAGGTTGCTTATGACGAACTTAATCAATGAAAATGGACACCACAATAAAACTACTTAAGGGTAGAGATGTCTAAGTCTAGTCGCCCATCGTTTATTCTATCGAAGTAGCCGGGTAAGTCGATCCGATCTCACCCCATTTCAGGTTACTGAAGGTGACCTCTGGGTGTGCCTCGATCTGTCTAATAACCTTCGGATCGCCTTCGGTGGCATTGCATGGCCCTGCTCCATCTGCTGCGCCGTCCAGCCAAGACATGAAGCCTCCCTCGTCCCACCAGATGGAGAAAGCCAGAACCATACCGCGGGTCAGCGCCTCGCCCATGCCTGCGTGAGCGCCAAGGTCCATGAACTTGGTGGCGCCCGTGGCGGCACAGTACTCGTCGTTGGTGTAAGCGACCTCGGGTACGCCCTCCTTCTTGACGATCTCGGCCTTGATGACCTTGTCGTCCTGTACGTAAAGGCGATGGATTTCCTTCAAGTTGCCGGCCTCGTCCGCCGGGAACTGCGTGACGACAGTGAAGGGCTTCGACGTGTCCACTTCGAACTCCGCGCCGAGACCATAATACTCGGGCTGGGAGAGCCTATAGGGGTTCCAACCGCAGCCGTTCTTGTCGCATACGCCGTCAGCGGCGCACTCGTCTCCCGCGCAAAGGTACGGGCCCGTTTGGTTGCAAGGGTGCGGAGCAATTTGGTTGGCGCGCGCGTTGGCCTCCCAGATGTCCATCTCGTTGCAGCAAATACCCTTGGCTTCGACGTTTCCCTGGATCAGCGGTTAGTGTTGTGCCTCGGAGCAATTTGGACCGTATAACCACTCACTTCACCGTTGTAAAAGGGAGTAACGTAGCACTGAGCGTCGCAGTATCCGGTACCCCAGGCAGCTCCGCCGGGGTTCAGTTCGCTCTTGCCACCATCCGCAGCCATCTCGGAGAGGTACAGGGCGCTGTTCATGCCGCAGGGAAGGTGGCTGGCTTCGACGTCGAAGGAGAATTCAGCGCCGGTGAGCTTCATCATCTCGTAGTTCTCCTTGGCCGAGTCCAGAAGGTAGATACGAGGAGACACGACGTTCTCGCCGACGATCAGCTGCATGTTCAACGAAGCGCCGTCGGTCGTGATACCAATGCTGCTGTAGTTGGTCTGTCCCTCCACTACATTGCGATACGTCTGTTAGTAATCGAGTTTCAATCGTAGAAACTTAGACATATCGGAGAATCGACAAATCACTTACTGATGCAGTTCTCGGCGCATGCCTCCTTGGTAGGGCAAGCCGTCTTATCTGGTCCGCTTCCCCAGCTGCCGCAGCCCAAGGATTGGTCGTTGGCTTGGTGAACCCAATGAGCGGACGAGTCCAATACCACATAGTTAGTAGACTCGGTGCAACCGTCAGCCACGGTGCATCGGTAAGTCGTCAGCTCAGGATGCACATCGGGGGTGCTGCCCGGCTTCTGGGCGGCGACGAGGCCGAGGGCCGCGAGGCTAAGGGCGAGCTTGGTGGTGGCCATGACGTTCTCCAGGTGGTATTAATACAGTCACCAAGGGTATGTAGCAAGCACGCAACACCTTTCCAGGAGCATCTCATAATCTGAGGATGCATAGTCACTTATATATATCACACGTACGTCCCCCTTACATTCACCCGTTTTGCCATCGCGGAGGCAAAAAAGAACAATGAATAAACTTGGGGTACCCCAAACTTCCCCAAACCAAATGGTTCCCTCCACATGCCAAGGGGTTTGATGCCTATTCCGAGGTGTGGAACATAAGGCACCGCCCTTAGATCTGGCGATCTGGGGCAGATGGCCCGGGTTCCCGGCGGGATTATTCGTCGCATCATCGGCTCCTGAAGCTCCCTAGATAGTTACCTTAGCCTCCTGCGGAGGATAAGCCCGAATCGGATTGCGCACCTCAGATTCAGTACAGCCCGTACCACCCTGCCAATTTGAATAATGACGCTGCCAATGGCCGAATGCAGGTGAAACCGAGTTGCACATTGATTATTTAAATTAAGTCGATAATCTGGCGTTCCTGCATTTGCCACGCGCCTCTCATAAGGTGCTTGCCCCGAACGATAGCCCGGTAATCCGTGCCGGTAGCATGTTATGGTGCTTATCCACCGGACTATATAAATAGAAACGACAAGCCCGTAGTTCCGTGGCCGTTCTCGGTGCGATATCATTTCCTGTTAAGCTGAAAGTTTCCTAAAATCGAGTGTGATCCGGGGATCTAAGAGAATCAAATGAGCGCAGCTTCTATACCCTCGAATGGTCACTCTTGCAGCCTGCCGTGTTTCTAATTCTCTAAGTGTGGGAACAGGGGGCATACGTCCATTCTTATTCGTGATTCAAAAAGTTTAGACATACCTACGACAACACCGCTCATGAACATATTTGCATCCTAAAGGGTCACTCGTAGCAAGCCTCGGCAACATTCTTAATTATTCAGAGGATCATTTTATGTATCGTCGATACAACTTTACTACTTAAAATAGGTACTTATCTCGATGATACTTCATATTACTTTCCATCGCTTTTTCGATTTCTGCTTCGGAATGCTGAAGATAGGTTGCTAAAGGTGAAGTAGGTAAGTAACCCACAAAAACCCTATCGTAGTTAAAAAATAGATCAGTACACATACGCTAGTAAATACCGATGCTATGGTTTTGAGCCAAAGTCCGAGTGACATTCATAGTTTGTTGTTGAGGTGGAAGTGAGTCAAGATATATACAACTCCGGTGGTAACTATGTGAGGTGTTTCTAGTGGGTAGTTGACAGGCATCGCGCATTGAAAATAGGCAAGACATCATTAAGGATATGAATCCCATGCTATGACTTCTTCATGATTCATGTCATAACCTTGTGGTTGATTAAGGTTCCTCGATAAACATTTTGCCTCTGCCTGATTATATAAGGTTGTTATGCTGAAGCTAATGCGGTTTGTAACGTGGGTAAAGTCATGTCTTGTTACCATTATGATTGTATTTATAACTATGTCTTTCAAGTCACCGTTTTTTCTCCTTCGATCTCTTTGTTTGAGACAGTACATGAGTTGTGAACAATCCATTCAAGATTCACCGAACAAAAGAACGTTTTGTTCCCAAACTCGCCACGTTAGAAATGTCTATTATATTGACAACTTTTCCCATAAACCGCAAATTTTGGTGCTTTGATCGTAATATCATTTAACCGTAAATCATTCGAACTAGCGCTCAGTCTGTCTTTAACACATTGATTTAGACCAAGATGCATAGCAACATACCCCTGGTGGTAGCAACAGCAGCATTAGTCTCGCTTGCGACGACCCATGTTATCCTAGAGAATCCAAAGCCTTTCCGCTTCCTCGAATATGGCCCAACCAATCCGATCGAGCCAACTGGCTCAAATTTCCCTTGCAAGGTCCCGGAAGGGAGACGCTTGGAACCAGATGGAGAGCCAACGATCATGGTTATTGGAGAGGAGCAGTCGGCCTCCTTTTGGGGGCAAGCGGTGCATGGCGGGGGTTCATGTCAGTTTGCTGTCTCTGGACCAGTCGATGATGGATGGGAGAACTTTGACTTGACATCCGCGCAGTGGAAAGTCATTCATTCGATTGAAGGAGGATGTCCGGCGATTCACCAACGAGGAAACCTCGACGGCCCAAATAAAGACTCGTACCCGTTTACGATCCCGGAAGGAATCGCACCAGGCAATTATGTTTTCTCTTGGACAGTAAGTAAATCTCCTTTACCCTACTTCTCCCCTATCTTCTAGCAGAGGTAGATACGTAGTGAACACTACCCTGCCTCATACCCCTATCCCCATTGACCCTTGTAATAATCCACCTAGAGAACCAATACTCGTAAAAAAGACCTTTTGAAATTATATCTGAGTTTGATATGCTGACTCGACATATCACAGTGGCTTGCACGAATTGGAGGACAACCGGAGTACTATCAAAACTGCGCGCCGATCACCGTGACGCTACCCCATGCGAAGAAGTCAATGGGCCGCCGGCTAGCGATCTCAAGGCGGGTAGATTTCCCCGAGCTCTTCATGGCCAACATAGGAGAAAAGTCAGGGGGCTGTACCACGGGAGAGGCTCTTGGTGAGCAACTCGCTATTGCGTTTCCCGACCCCGGCCTCTCTGTCGACCACCCGGAGGGTACGCAGAACCTCTTTATACAACAATGCGACGGGAATCCTTCAGCAAGACAGGGGCAGGGGCCGCGGCCGAGTGACAGTCCTTCTCCAGTCGTAAGCACACCTCAAATTGGCAGCACACCTACGACACATGTTAGTAGTGTTGCGTCTTCGACCACACTGTCCATCGTTTCAACGCCCTCGGTGGCTCCATCGTCACCCGTAGAAGCGACGCTAACCCCCACGTCTAACACCGAGCCGGCCCAGGCGACCAGCCCTGAAACGACGTGCACAGAAGGTCATCTTACCTGCCTTAGCGACGGGACTCACTTCGCAACGTGCACGGGCGGGCAGCTGACAGGCCCCCAGGCCATCCCCCCCGGCTTTAGATGTCGGCCCGGTGCCGGTGTGGGCCTTGACTTGTCCCCGGTGTAAGCATCACGGTTACATTACCCCTTTTCCACGAAAGCTAGATTGGCACGAGACACCGAAATGCGTGGTCTTCTTAGGTGGGAACCTGAGTACATAATACGAGAATTGGTTAAGCCTCATAGAACCATGTTAGACATATTATAATGAAAATTTTGCATAATCCTTCTTGTGATTGTACTGCAGAGTTAAGTAAAACTGAGACTGCCGTTTGACACTTAAAAGGAAGCCATGTTATAATAACAAGAGTGAGGTAACCAACAGAAGCATATCTGCATGGATGTAACCTATAGCTGCGTAATGATAGTAAAGCTAAGAGACAGTCACTTTCTTTAATTCCCAACCGTTGTAACTGGTTATAGTCACCAATTTCTGACCTATTTTCTCCTCAGGTTATCCCAAAACAACACGTGTGATTAACACGATAAGTCCTCATAAAACGACGTCTTATTTGGCACTGTTAGGGAAAGAAGGGAGGAGGCCCATTATGATGGACATTAAGAGGAGGAAAGTGGAAAGTGCTGATCTGGGGATGTCGACTCTCCTAGCCATGCCATTGCATGCGAGCCGTGTGTCAGAACAAGGTAAAGTAGGGATGCCAAGGCGGCAAGATCACCGGCAGCATCGTTGGGTTTATTGACGACCCGAGAGGTACCTATACGGTAAACGGAATACGGAGCGCGCTACCTAAAGTCTCTTCTATCCCCTGAGGCACGGCGCTAGCCCAACGCTAACATAAGATATTTCTACTGGTTGACAAGGGCAATTGAGCCAATCAGATTAAAGGTGCAGTACAAGATGAAAGAGATGGCCCTGATTTAGGCTAGGGATCTGATTGGGTATATCCTATGGGTCAAAAAAAGCCCTGGTTCTATCCGAAGTTCTTATTAGCTTAAGTCCTTTACCGGTCCATAAAACCTTATTTATATATAAGAACTATGTATAAACTAATAAAAATAGCTATAAAAAGATATACATGTGGGTCAAAAAAAGCCCTGGCTCTATCCGAAGCTCTGATTGGCTTAATTGCCCTTATTAACCAGTAGAAATATCTTATGTTAGTGTTGGGCTAGCGCCGTGCCTCAGGGGATAGGAAGATGGGCCCCACCAGCTGGCCGGCAGGTGGCGTCACTAGCTGCGCTATAACGGGACGCCATGGAAGCTCTTGGTAACTAGCGTGCTCCGTAGTTCATCTGCCCCAGCGTCGTAAGTTCTAACTTGCTTGGTGGAATATTACCCCGTACCCAGGATGGCACTAGCGGATTCCATCTGAATCGACTCTATTCGGATTTTCACGTCTACGAAGTCCATCTTGTGTTGTCCCATGGGAATTGACATTGCGTTCGTTATCTACACCCAAACGGCACTTGAGCCGTGGATCTGAACCGTCGATCTGGAGGATTTGCATCATAACGGAACTAACATAACCACACGGCCAGACAGCCATAAACATAAGGCAGAGGCCAACCTCGGAACCGGGCGCGGGAGCTAGTTTAAGCTCCCTAAGTGTCGATCCCCTAAGCATATTAGGTCAAGCTTTGGCTCCTCATGGGTAAGCACTAGCTGGTATTGCATGGAGGCTGAAAAAGAGTGAGTAAAACATGTCGGTAATTTGAGGCGGCAAGAATAAGTTACATACCGACAGTCGCATGCACTTCGATAGGTGTGCGCAATGCGCATGGACTATCCTTATTAAGACCAGAAGATGGGTCGGGCTAGCGGGAGGTACGCTCAGACTTCCGCCGCTTGTCCGGGATGACAGGTCAGTTTTTCCCCTGAGTTATCTCTTCGCTGGCTGCGAGTGTTCAATAGTCTAGGAACAGCAGACCGCAAGACTTGACCTGTGGTCCAAAATGCAATTCACCTCTACTAGCAGCCCTTAGTTCGCCTCATTTCCGCGCACGCAGTCTGACGGGCTAGAACTCGATGGGACTGACAAAGGCCCGCAGTGGACTTAAGAGCAAGTACATAGTAGAATTAAGAGGGGTGCTATTGGGTAGGTTACCTAGTATGATTAGATCTATCAGTTGTCTGAGCGCCAAACCCACGGTTATGGGAGTGGCAGGATATCCACGTCCACGGTAGCAGGTTCTAGGGTACCTGGATGTACCGTACCTATCTGGTAATGGCAGCGCTTGGGCAGTAACACAAGCAAGTCGTTTATCTCAATTAGCAAGGGGATCCATCGGCCGTCGACTTCGTGCGTACCCGAAACTCGTTTGAGTCCCATGCCCGCAGACAGGGAGCCAAGCCTCAAAAACTGAGGGGTGGGACAGCCGGCCAAATGACCCCTGGCCGACAAGCTCCTAGTCAGTTGCGGCGCAGCTAATTACAGCCGAGAGAGGAGCCAGAGAACGGGGAACGTAAGCTCGACCCTTGTGGAGTGACGGAATATGGAGCACATATTTGATTATACAATGATAGGGGCTACGCATAAGAACCGTATTTCAGACGGTAGTTGAGTGCTTAGTAATAATGCTTCCTGCTCTCTTCCCAGAATCTCTCCCTAGAACTGTCATTTGACAGAAATAAACTAGATCGCCTAGATCAAGTCCCGAAAATTTGATACTCGGTCACATAGGTCAAGGGCTTAAACGGACTAAATAGGTAGGAATCGGAAATACCCTGAAATTTACTTATGTGTACAGTAACGGAAAGCCACGATATCCCAGGGGTCCCTTTCACAACTTCGGAATTTGAGGGCAAATTTCAGGGTACCGTTACAGCACATTAGACCCTGCGGTATAATTCAGGGGGCAAAGAACCGATTCACGTGATGGTCTCGGGGCGCTATGGGGGCTCTCTATTTCATATATCACATTGGTCAGGTCGCAATGCCATCCGAGCCAACCATAGCTTATTCGTCAACTTCGTCACCACACGCTTTTTTTTATTTTTACCTCAATACACCTCTACATCAATACAACTTACATATTACCTTGGCTTTGTGCTACCCCATTGTGTAACTCCGCCATGTTAGAAGACGGGTCCGTTGAAGATGTGGTGCTGGTGACTCAGCTGCCATCAGACTCTTGGTTCGAAGGTTTCGCCTTGCGGCCCAATGGCAAAATCCTAGCAACTCGACTAGACGAACCGGAACTGTACACATTTAATGCCGAAGACCCAGAGTCAACACCCGAACTACTACACAGCTTCGAGGAGCACGCAAATGGTCTCATCAACCTATGTCCGATACCGGGCCGCGAAGACGAATACTACGTGCTGTCGGGAATAGTCGACTTAGTGAACGTCGAGTTTGAGGAGTTCATCGTATGGCGTGTGGTGCTCAGTCCCGATGACAGCAGTCCGCCCCAGGTGTCGAAACTTACAAAGATCGAAGATGTAGGATTTTCCATCGGCCTAGTTCCTATCACGGATCGCGTGGTGCTCGTGCCGGACTCCTCTAAGAATTGCATCTGGCGTCTGGACGTAGAGACGGGTAGTACATCACTGCTAATAGCCGACGATACGATGAAGGCTGCGGGTGGCGAGGGCAACTTTTTCGGACTGAATCGAATACGCCTCACTACCGAGTACCTCTGGTTCACCAACACCAGCGGCGGCATGCTGTGTCGCGTCCCAATTGAACAGGTTCCGGATGACGCATCGGTGGGGATACGCACCACAGGACCCGTGCAGGTTCTCACAAACGATATTCCCCATTGCGACGGCTTGGCCCTTTCGAGAGATCAAACCAAAGTCTTCACATGCAGTTATACAGATGGGCATATATGGCATGTCAGCATCGATCCCACGACAGGGGAGGCCAAAACGAATGTGGTCTTGAGGAATCTATCCGCGCCAACGGCAGTCGAGTTGGTCTACGTAAACGACAAGCCGAAACTATTCGTCGTATGCTGCGGGGAGATTGAGATGGGTTGGTTCTTACAAGACAACACAGACCCCTGGAAAGAGATAGCAAATATCAACTCAGCAGTGACGGTAACAGTGGTCACGCAAGAGGAGACGGTCTGAGGCGGGCAAGGTTGGCAGCATTTGGGAGGCGGTGTTCAGTTTGCTTTTTTTTTTTTTTTTTTCACTATACTGGCGCAGCTGACGACCAACCCAATATACCCCCCCATTGCGGCGCGTCGCATCTACATAACATCTTCGCATACTGTGAGACAGCATCAGAAGAGAACGAAAAATAAAGGTCAATAGTTCTGAAAGTATTGGGAACCTTTGGGACCCCCAGAAGCGCGACGTGACTGATGCTATGAGAAGGTGGGTAGCGAGAAAAGGAGAAGTAAGAGATGTGGGCATGTACGAAATCGAGGCATCGGGACTGAAGTCCGACGCCCCTAACCTAGCAAAGAAGCCATTTAAGCGTTTCAGAACCCGGAGAGAAACCCGGTGGATGCCGAACTTAGATCTTCATGCCTTTCTTTCTTTTTTTTTTTCATCCGCCTCGTTACTAAGCCCTCTCCTTTGAATTTGCCCCCTTTCCGGGGATCGCTCCCCCGCCATCGCCTTCCTTCGCTCGTGCTGCTACCAGGCCATATCCTGTTCCAGGAATCCTATTCGTTGCAGGTTTAAGGCGCAATGCCTTCGGGGGCCCAGTCTACTGGTAGAAGCCAGAATTAACGAACTCCAAGCTTGCAGGCCTTCTTTTCAAGGTTCTAAAAGTGATCAACACCAAGGTCTTGTCATCTTGTTATGAGCTATATAGTTCGTTTCGGTATTATGTGGTTTCGTAAACAGCTCACCTTGATAAGTACTCGACGACAGGTTTTTAGGGCTTCGCTACCTTGCTACATCCCAGTACTCGTGGGAAATTAGATATTGTTGAAGTTTAGTCTTTCCGGGACCACTGACGACGCCTTGTGAGGATCGGTCCTACAGCTTATAGTGCGTAAGTATGTACGTCCGACGAGTTGTTTCGGCATATCTTATTCTATTGACAATTTGATAGTCCCTCATTCCTCATTACAAGTTTACGTGATAGAGTTAGGATTAAACCTTAAATGCCTATAAAGATAAGAAATAACAAGAAGTTTGTTTCACTGAAATCTAATTCGAAAGATACCTAATGAATATTAAGATACTTATAGCCATGCGTGGCATCAAACGATTTAAATGCTTAATCTATCTAGTTCTTGATTTTGAATTGGGTAAGTTATGGCTGTTAGAAATCGAAAGATACGCTTCTGTTCCTCGTGAGCTGAGCCACGCCTTTCTGTCAAGTGTTTTTCGATGTATTTACACCCGAGAGTCGCAGGGATCTATTTCCAGGATTGAGATGCGGAGAATAGCATCTCCACGGCGTTGGGAACTCTTATCTCAAGTCACAAAGCCCACAAAGTGACTAGGGTCAACTGCCTATCTTGATCGGAGCTCGCCTCTTATTTAACGAATTACGAGGTACAGAGCCAGACATCCTGCGATGCTACCTATGTACTACCCGCAAGGAGAAAGGTTAGTTTGTAATGGTCGGCAATCAGGTACCAAAGACCATCTTAGGGTATATCTTAGCTCTCTCCACGCAATGAGCTATCGGCAGCTACCATCCGGAATATGTGGCACTGGTCGGAGTGGTCCGAGCTCTTTCGCATGATGTTATTGCGACGGTGTATAAGTGCCATATATTTCGGAGACTGTCCGGCAACTAGTGCGGAACTTGACGACGTCCCGAACGTGATGAATCTCCATCTGCTATACAGTTATGTCCACCAGAAAATCCGAGGCGAACGGCGCAAATGATGCCGGGCCCGCGGCAGGTTTTATCGAGCCGCGGGCGTCAGACGATGCTTAAGCTTCCTTAACAAAAAAGGTTCCGCTTGATCAGCCCTAATCCGATATTATCCACCCTCAAGTTGTGTTCGGTTATAATGAGGTTCCTATGAACTGTTAGACTGCTCACCCAACTACCATAATTACCAAAACATAGTAGGCAAAACTCGTAAATGCCGGCAAAAATCTAGTGACATTGAAAAGGACAATACATAAACTCAACTATAGACACTCATGAATACCGTGACTAAACCATATCCCTTACTCCCAGATTATCCCTGAAGAGTCTCTTCGTCCTCCTTATCCCCGTCCCCGTCCTCGTCTCCTTGTTGGTGATCCTACTCCTCGCGTCCCTCCTACTCCTCCACCTCGTACTCCGAGAGGTCCGGTACGTCTTCGTGGTGATTCTCGAGTCGCGGGGCGATTTGGTACAGAAGGAGATGGTGATGGAATTCGCGACGGACGTCGTGATGTTAAATCTTGCACTGAAGGGGCGATTCGTGCTGGAGCGGTACGTATCGATATCTCCGAAGGAGCTCGTGATGAACCAGTACCTGTTGAAGGAGCCCGTGCAGCAGCAGCTTTTAGGGAAGCTCGTGTGGAGGCTTGTGTAGAAGGACGTGTAGAGGGTCGTGATGTTGCGCTGCTAGCAACCGTTGTGCTCCAATCCTCAGTCCCACCGTCGTCATCATCATCATCATCGTCGTCAACCGAAGCCTCAGTTAAAATTCTCCTCCAGAGGTTGTTGATAGAGCCGTCCAGTTCATCTGGGTCGTTATCGTAATACTCTACCGTTGCTTCCCTGAAGCCTCGTAACGCAAGGTTAAGCAAGAATTTCAGAGTGGGACGGCTGTTAGCATTAGTCGCCATGCAAAGACACACAAGGTTGCACAGCACTTCGTCCAAGTTCGATGGGCATGGGACAAGGGCGGCGGCTTCGGTTTTTATCTCCCTCTTGTTCCACGAAAATGCAGGGCTACCGGTCCCAGCAGGAGCGACTCGCCCACGGCCTAGATTGATGATGTCAAGCATTATCTATTTGGATTGTCAGCCACTGATTTAAGAACGGGCATACATTAGGTACTTAAAGCAAACCGCGTACTTTTCCAATATCAAAG
The DNA here is from genome assembly GCA_022495205.1 of Hypoxylon sp. FL1150. Classification (NCBI taxonomy): domain Eukaryota; kingdom Fungi; phylum Ascomycota; class Sordariomycetes; order Xylariales; family Hypoxylaceae; genus Hypoxylon; species Hypoxylon sp. FL1150. The sequence goes on along the minus strand of MU376227.1, from coordinate 105,178 downwards.
ATATTTTGATGGTCTGCTGCCTCTATGGGGGGAGCCTTCTCCGTACCACCAAAGTCGATAAGCTTTAGTATCGGTGAGATTTCATGCTCGTCGTCGTCGGGAGGCTCTCCCATGAGGAGTGTGCGCGTATTAGCAAGTTCATCAACTCATCTAGCTTCGGGGAATGCATATACCGTTGCCTCCGTGGAGGTCACCATGTATGATTCCTGATAGATCGCTTTCTTGTACTTGTTCGCGGGAGTCGGGCCACTGGAGCCTAGGAGTTAGTACCGAGAGATTCCTAGATACCTACAGGTATCTAGGTATTTCTATAGATGTTACACACAGCCATAGCTATACAGCTCCTTATCACTATACGTGCAATTAGCCTTTGTACTGGTATGCTTCATCAAACGACTCACAACATAAACATAACCTCCAAAGTAGACGATTCGGTAGCCTTTTCCCTCTTCCTAATTTCTTTCTCGCCTGCCTAATAAACGTCCGGACCTCACCATACTGCAGCCATTCCAATATGATCCAGTCTCTTTTGTCGATCTTGGAACCTTTTAGGGGGTTGTTTGGTAAATTCAGGAGTTTGACTATATGCAAGTTGTCTTGCAATTTCTGGCACACTCATAATATTAGCTAGGGAACCACCTACGGGTTTCATGCTGTGGGTGCAAACCGCAAGCCAGCTCCTCTCGGCTGCTAAATTAATCCTCGCATCTTTATTGTTATACGCTCTCTTGACTACGATGTCCGTGATTGACGGCAAAGTCGGATCTGTGACCCGAACGCGACTTGCGAAGCCGTAGCTCCCAGTGGCAAGTATGCCTGCGAATTGAAACCGTTTTTTATCCTTTGCAAAGACATCTTTGACCTCAGCCGCGTCGCCTGATGCCAGCCATTTCGCGACCGACATTTGATGTGCTTATTAATAGGTCGATATGTGGAAAAAACGAGATGTATTCCTTTCCTTGCTGCCTGTTGATTGGAAAAGGAGAGGCGGTGCTTTATAGACCGACATAGCTGTTGTACATGCTATCCCTTTCCGGTGCAATCGATCAAAGAACCCTTCTATAAGCTGATTGAAATCTTATAAAGGTACGCACCTTGAAACAAAATAAGCATCCCTGCGAGTGAGTGTTACTTAAGTGCAGTAGATTGTATATTTGATGCAAGGATAGGGGGTAGCGGCTACCGCAAGATGCAACCACTCAGTGAACCTCAAATTCCTCCCAAGTAGAACTAGGGTGATCGCAATCTTGGTTGGATTTGTTTCTTTAATATGATGCTCTTTCTATGGGTGTCGCGTCCAATGCAGATTTAAAACCTTCTTGGTTAATAGTTTTTATACCCCATACCTAGAATTCAATAACTCCACCCCCTGTGTCGAGACTGGAGGTGAGTAGAGATAATAAGTAGATACTTTAAACTATTCAACTAACATGTATCCTTGTATGCTTTCATGTTACGTTTTGGAATATAATAGTTCTGAGTTTAATCCCTAAAGTAACAGCCTACCCCGGGCGTCGACATCCAAGTCTAGATCCTCGATAATGAGTGATGATGTGTGTACCTTAGGTAGATAAGGTACATACTACGGCTTGAAATGTCTCCAAGAAAATCCACGGATTACCGACAGCTACATCAGTTGTTTGGATCATTGATGTTACCCGGTGTAATGCGACGGCCGCTGTGTTTCATACAGCCATAAACTCGCCTGTGGAGGTGGTATCACGGCTACAATGATCGGCTGAAGAACCCGCGGTTGTCTGGTCTCATTCGTGACATGAATAGTGACAAGGCTATATCTTCACCATATCGGATGAGCCCGGGGCCCGTTTCGAACCTAAGTTATAGCCGAGGACTAAACAAGCCCCACGGGTCTTACGAGCAATCGAAGTCTTTCATTCCTTCTAGAGTATCATCTCTCGCGGTTATACTTTTATCGTTCATTTGAATGGCTGCTCATCTGAACCACCAGTTTGCTGAACAGTTGAGTCTGCCATCTGGGCCATCGCTGGCGACGCTATGCCACCAACCCATAGGGATGAATAAAGCATCTCCAGGGTTTAATGACACCTCGCTCACAGTTTCGTCGTCCCAGACGGCGCGATAAAGCAATTCGCGCTCGAGACCTCCCATCATTTCTGCGCCCCTGAACCGTGAACTACCATGGGAGCCAAGCTCTCTGCGGACACGCCCATATACGTCATCACCACGATCCGGTGTCATTAGGCGTATTCTTTTGGAACCAACCACCTGGCAGAATAAATTCGGGTTCGGGTCTCGATGAAGAGGTGTATATGTTGGCTGCAGGCCGAGCCATATACTTGAGCTGTATATATCCCCCTTGCCGACATGCTTGACGATATCGGGTGTGGGAAGATCCCGCGAAAGGGCTTTAGGTAAATAGTCGAGATCAGATTGAGCTACGTAGATACGCTTAATACGATCGGCTGGGTTTTCTCTTGCTAGATTGAATTCACATGCGCTTATGACCAGGCTCAGCGGCGCTTCGAATTGTCGAAAGCTTGATGGATTGTTGTTTGCTTGCATCTCTGCCACGACAAGGTCAGGCAAATATGTGTCCTTATATTTGCTCGAATTACGCAGCCATTTGACAGACTCCAATAGAACATCCTCTTTCGGGTGAGGCTCGCCGCCAGAAGGATGAGAAGGATGAGAGACTGTGACTTCATATGGTAGAATCATGTCCTCATGTTGTTTCATGGACGGCGAAAAGGTGGTAAGTGAAGTACTGGCATCTTTCTGAAACCAGTTGTTCATAGCAGGTAAGTTGTGAAAATCTTGAAGTAGTAGTGGGGTTTTTGGATGCCACGCAATTGTGCGAAAGCTGTTTATATCGACTTCACCGATTGTCGTTTCTATGCGAGAACTTTGTGGTTTATCGTGTGGATTGGTGCTGTAGATTCTCGAATTAACATGGTTAGATATCTGACCAGGATTTGATATCAACGAGAAGATGGATTGAGTGGAAGCAGAAACCCTTGAAGATCGGAAATTTGAGGGTATACGTGAGCTGAGTCGGAGCATTTGTGAATTGTTGCTTGAACTTCACAACGTGATGTTGGAGCTTTGAGATTAGAGATGACGGGAGGTTCTATTTGGTATTTGGTACCTGTAAACTGTAAATGTCAGCTACAATACCTAACCTAGTATGATCGTGGTACAATCTGTTGGCAAGCAAGTACGTATCACGTATCGTTATCTAATCAACGACTAGAACGGCCGGAAGCATAGGTACCTAAACCAACAGGTGAAAAAGGGACCCACAAAGGGAGCTGGAATGTGAGCTGGCATTGGCTGGTTGAGAAAGCTGGCTTGATAACTGGGACCATGGTCCCAAGCTGGGCTGAACCGTCCAATTATTTTTGGTAGCCTTCCCCCTCCAATCTCCAATCCACACCCACAACCAAAGGGAAACTTATCAACCACTCCAATCAATTCACATTTTACTCACCGTTGTAGCTGGACAATAATTACCTGCCGATATCTTCATTTATACCCTCTATCTTCTTCTTCTTCTCCATCCGTATCCCCTTTTAGGTATTCTCCTTCGTTTGCGTCATGCAGGCGCCGTAGGTACTTCTCCCCAACCTCCAAGCGACACGGTCTGGCGGGGTTCAACATCGCACCTCGGCCTCTGACCAACGACCAACATTACTACAAGATAACCGAATACCGTACAAGACCAGGATCTTCGAGGTCGCGACCGATATAGCCACCATGTCTTCGTCTTCCGGTACACCTGAGTCTTGGATCTCCTCGTTTTGCTCCCTGTTAGGTCATGAGTATTTCGCAGAGGTGTCCGAAGAATTTATCGAGGATGATTTCAACCTGACCGGCCTGCAAACCCAAGTCGCAATGTACAAGGAAGCTTTGGAGGTAACTCGGCTTTTGTGTGTGGCATCTCTACCTCGCTAACCCTCGTTCTAGATGATTCTCGATGTCGAACCGGAGGACGACGAGGAAGAGGAGGAGGAGGAGGAAGATGAAGAGGACGAATCTATCGAAGGCGTCGACCGTCCGCGACATGGCGAACGACGTAATCACAGCCGGATAGCTAGTGACCTCTCTGTTATCGAATCTTCGGCGGAGATGCTCTACGGTCTTATTCACCAGCGCTTCATCTGCTCCCGTGTTGGTATTCAACAGATGTCGGAGAAGTATGAGCTGGGCCACTTCGGCGTTTGCCCCCGAAGCCACTGTGAACAATCTCGAACCCTACCGGTCGGCCTATCTGACATACCGGGCGAGGAAACGGTCAAGCTTTTCTGCCCATCCTGCCTCGACGTCTACGTCCCCCCTAATAGCCGCTTCCAGACGGTTGATGGCGCCTTTTTCGGCCGTACCTTTGGTGCACTCTTCCTTCTTACCTTTCCCGAATACGACCTCACGAAACGAGGTGCCGATGTATTGGCAAATGCGCGCGTGAGCGACGACGATAAGGAGATGATTAATGGAATGTACACGTGCAACATTGCACCTGGCTTGGGCAAGAGCAAGAGCAAGATCTACGAGCCGCGTATCTACGGCTTTCGGGTCTCCGAAGTTGCTCGATCAGGCCCACGAATGCAGTGGCTGCGGGACAAACCAGAAGATATCACCGAACTGGACGAGGCACGAGAATATGCCGAAAACCACCCGGACAGCGACGATGATGATGAAAGCATGAATATGAATGGGCGACCTGCGCGGAAACTCAGACCGCAAAGACGGCGTGGTCAAGGAGGTAGTCCTATGACGCTTGAGGCAAACGGTGCGGAATCGGAGCTCTAGAACGGCGACGAGTTGACCCTTGTTTGTAGCGGTTAGATACCTCAACAAGGGAGGCCGATATCTTGGCCTTGGGGTTTCCGCGACTTTCGACCGGCCAAAGAGCCGCTATAAGAATTCTGCACCCGTGACGAACCTATCTCTTCTGGGGTTACCAATCGACCTAGGCAACCAGGTTCGCGAGTCCGATTAGGAAAAAGACTGGTAGAGCTCTACGCTTCTTCTACCTTGCATGGCTGGAGTTGGTAAACATTTGACGCTTTCATGGTGGGCCGGCTTTTCTTTTGGAGCCGTTGGCATCAGGGGCAAAAAATGAGGGCATAAGGGCGGATGGAAGCAAGCATACGTAGTGGTTTTCTCGCGGAGAGTATGTAACTTGAGTCTTGCCCTTCGATTGCCCCTGACACTTGGTCGAGGCTGATGGCTCTGAGACAGTGTCAAGCACAATTAGTAACAAATCTCTTCCTGTACGTGTTAATACTAGTATTGCCCGACACCCTGATTCCATATGCGGAAAGCCCGGGATCTCAGCTGCTGCTGAAACCTAACCCCTTTCTTTCAAATAGGTAATGAGTCGTGATACTGGGGTTTATGCATTGTTTTAGTAGCATCGCCTTCCTGTGTGTGTAATTGCGATACTTCTTCCCCATGAGATCACATGCCATCATGTTCAATGGATGGACTTCATGTCTACCTAATGTATATATGGTGATCGGAAGGATATCTAGTGCTTACGGATCTTAATATTGAAGTCGCATTACTGTATAAATTTCCATCATGTGATAGTCTACATGGAAGTACACACGGAAATTAGGTAGAAGTCAGAGCGATATCTTCATGAATTTCCTTTGGCTGACGGGTTGAAGAAACTTCTAGAGTGTTACCCCTCTCAGCGAAACACCAGCAACTATGTCATGCCTTATTGAAGAAGCCGTGGTCCTGCAAACTTGGCAGCCCCCCACCCCACGTTGTTCCGTCGATGCGGGTCTAAGCATTAGGTACTCATACCGGTGAAGTCAGGTCAGCTTAACCGGATTTAAAAATTCTAAGTCCATACAGCGATCACGTGAATGATGCTCATTCTGACTGGCAATGAGTTCAGACTTGAGCCTTTCCTTTCCTAGGTCCCCGAGATTCGTAACCCATAGCCTCGATTCATTGGAACAAGATAGTGGTTGCCCCTTTCTGATTAGGTTAGGCGTCTTGTTGCGAATCGGCCTTCTCACATGGGCCTTGGGTACCGATTTCGTGAGTGCACGGCAGTGTCGCAACCTGCTTGATATATCCACGTATAATTGGCAAAGGTGGCTTAATCTAATATGTGTACATGTACGATTCGTCGGTTTATTGCATTGGATCAAGTTGTGGCGTCCGTTTCACGACATTATGTATGTACGCGCACCTGTGCACCGCGTAGTTAGAGTTGGAGGTCTGTGATTCTGTGATGCCCATCTTCCAAAGCTTTAGCTAACGGCTGAACTGCCGAATCGGGAAGGCTCTTGTAGGGATTATAGGCGATCTCGAAAGGATTGCAGATTGATAATAGCAATTGCTGTGAACCATCGCGATAAGGTTGCATACATACCTAGGTAGGTAGGGATCACGGAATGCATCTACATAGTATTCCTTCTGTCAGTCCGACTCCGAGTCCGAGATGAGGTGATGGAGTGTGGATAAGATGCCCAAATGGGTAACCAGGTATTCGATTAAGAGGGGTGTGTCATCTTAAGCATGGGCGTGAAACATTGGCCAGAATCTGACAGGACATGGGGGATCCAGCATTGACGCGGCAAGTTGCACGCACGTATATGCATATTTTGGATGTATTGTGGGGGTATAGACGCATCTTTGTAATAAGATGCGACGCTCACCCGGCTTTCCATTTGTGCCAGCCTGTTCTTGGCCGAATGAGTTGACGAGATAATGGGACCCACGGGTACCATCAGCTTGTTGCGCATGCATCCATTGGCAACATTTCCCGCTCCTCCACAAGGTTTTTAGCATGCACAAGTCGGAGTGCGGACGTAGGGCGGTAGGCTAGTGGCCAATGGGCAAAGCGTCGGCATGATTCATGTCTACCATCTTCGTAATTTTATTGTGTTCGATTTCTTAGCACGTTGGTGTGAGCAATAGTTGAAGCTGATGGCTGCTAATTGTTAGCGTTCTTGGCACTATATAACGTTTTGTTCTTGAGCCCAGCTGTGTGGCTTGTTTGTCTCCGCATACATGGGATAACAACATTACATTATGTCAAATAATATTAGGTACATACATAGTACACACTTTTTGCGGGGACGTCCTTTGGTCCACGACCTGGGATGGAGGCAAGATCAAGGCCAAATTTTTAGGACTCTTCTGAATACCTTCTAGTTTTCAATCAGATATTTTACCATAAGGAAAAGTATGATATCTATTGTTTTACTACCTCAGCAATTCATGTTTCAATGCGGATGGTTTCTACGATTCTCAACATATTCTTCTCACCTTATATCGACTCACTATCATTTGTTAGAAACCTAGATTAGGTAGGTATATGTCAGAAAAGTCCTAATTACTTGGCCTCGACCTTGGGAAGTAAGAAATCCGGCATCGTGGACCGGCCCAATTTGAATGACCCGGCCCTCTTATAAACCGAACAGGGGGGGTCACCTCCAGTCACTCATCCCTGGTATAGCGATGGAGAAAATCCACTGTATTATGCCTCTGATGCATCTATCAGCTCCTATAGCGGGTCTGGAATGATGGTCCGATGCTACAGTAACGCAACCCATACCTTGCTAGTTTCTTTCGCTGCCAAAGCTTCCCCCCAGTCGAAGACCCCCAAGACTCCAATATCAGATGGATGGAATTTTTTTCTATCGGGGTATTAAAATGATGAGTGATTGATAATCCACCCCGATGCCGAGTCCATAGACTTTCCAGGAGGTATAGGTATCGGGGCCGTGTCCTTGCCTTTTCTTGCTCATTTATATCTTCTTATACGTGACATACATATCTATACACCCTCCCCTTACACACTGTATTACTTTTAATTATCCTTTTCGTTTCTTCCTCTTGATCTGCTCTTCAGCGGTCCACCTGAGGCTTTGATAAATACATCATACCATTTCCCACTGTTAGCTTTCGCTTTGTCCTTTGCTTGCCTCAGCTATTCTAGGTCGTGCGTTGTTACCAGGGTCACTTAAATATTAACCTGCCCGAAATCCTTCAGATAAACTAAAAACAATTACTTTAATTGGAGTGAACCGGTCAATTGCGCACTGAAACAAGACCTGCGGACCACAAATTTAGGACTACGACCGACGAGGTCGATTTATCTCAACCAACTTGGTTTGATCAGTTCGGATAGATCAAGATGTCAGATAAAGATTCGGAGAAGCAGTTGGAGGCGGGTGGGCTGGCACCTTCATCTAAGACCACGCGGCCACCGTCCTCAGACTCGACGGCCGGAACAGATCTAGAGGAGCAGCGTGAGATTGCTAGACAAAACAACCCCAATGGCTTCTCCCGTATACATACCGGCGTCTCTGTCGAGCAGGCTGAAGCAGACTTCGCAGAGCTTCAGAGAGAAATGTCTGGATTATCCAAGGCGAGTCGTACCCGGAGCCGGAAGGGGGGAGATGTCGAGAAGGGGGTCCAGAGCATCGAGAGTCCCGAGTCTGATGGCTCCATCGACATATTCGACCTAGAAACGACATTACGAGGCGGACTCGACGCCGAGAGAGAAGCTGGTATCAAGCCAAAGCACATTGGTGTTTACTGGGATGGGCTGACAGTCAAGGGAATGGGCGGCACTACCAATTTCGTCAAGACGTTCCCTGATGCCTTCAGGGATTTCATTGACTACTGGACCCCCTTGATGGGTTTACTCGGCAAGGGCCAGAAAGGCACTGAAGTCACTCTGCTGGATAACTTCAAGGGTGTCGTCAACCCTGGAGAGATGGTTCTAGTCTTGGGAAAACCCGGATCCGGATGCACAACTTTTCTCAAGTCGATTGCGAACCAGCGATGGGGATACACCGACGTTACAGGTGACGTGCTGTACGGATCATTTACCGCCAAAGAGTTCGAGCAGTATCGTGGTGAGGCAGTTTACAACCAGGAAGACGATATCCACCATGCAACTCTTACGGTCGAGCAGACCCTTGGATTTGCGCTCGACACCAAGGTATCTAAGAAGCTACCTGCTGGCACTACGAAGAGCAAGTTCAAGGAGGAAGTCATCTCCATGCTTCTCAAGATGTTCAACATTGAGCATACAAGGAAAACCGTCGTGGGTGATGCGTTGGTCCGTGGTGTCTCCGGTGGTGAGAGGAAGCGTGTCTCCATCGCCGAGATGATGATCACCAATGCCTGCATTCTATCGTGGGATAACAGTACCAGGGGCCTCGATGCTAGTACGGCTCTCGACTTCGTCAAGTCGCTTCGAATCCAAACCAATCTGTACAAGACGTCCACTTTCGTATCGCTCTACCAAGCATCCGAAAACATCTACAGGCAGTTTGACAAGGTTCTCGTCATCGATGCTGGAAAGCAGGTGTACTTCGGTCCCTCTTCAGAGGCGAGGGCCTACTTCGAAGGTCTCGGCTTCCTCCCGCGACCACGACAGACGACGCCCGATTACGTGACCGGCTGCACCGACGAGTTCGAGCGGGAATACTCGGACGGGTACTCACCGCGAAATGCCCCTCACAGCCCCGAGACATTGGCAGAAGCATTCGAGACGTCCAGGTTCGCCAAGCAGCTGTCTAACGAGATGACGGAGTACAAGGCCAAACTTGAACACGAGCAGGAGATCGAGCGCCTTAACGATTTCCGCATGGCCGTCCGTGAAAGCAAGCGGAGCGGTGCTAAGCACTCCGTTTACAGCGTCGGCTTCCACCTGCAAGTTTGGGCGCTGATGAAGCGTCAATTTGCTCTCAAGCTCCAGGATAAGCTGGGTCTCTCGCTGTCCTGGTTCCGTGCCATTATCATCGCTATTGTATTGGGAACCTTGTACTTGAACCTGCAGCAGACCTCGGCCAGCGCTTTCAGCAAGGGCGGTCTTCTGTTCATCTCTCTCCTGTTCAATGCTTTCCAGGCCTTTTCCGAATTAGGATCCACAATGACGGGTCGACCGATCGTGAATAAGCACAAGGCATATACCTTTCATCGACCCTCGGCCTTGTGGATAGCACAGATCTTCGTTGATACGGCATTCTCGGCAGTTCAGATTCTGGTGTTCTCGATCATTGTCTATTTCATGACGGGCCTGACAAGGACGGCTGGTGCTTTCTTCACGTTCTACCTGCTCATCCTTGTGGGAAATATCGCCATGACGCTCTATTTCCGTATCATTGGCTGCTTAAGCCCAGATTTTGATTACGCTATTAAATTTGCTGTTGTGACCGTTACGCTGTTTATCTTGACTTCTGGATATCTGATTCAATATCAATCCCAACAAGTCTGGCTGCGTTGGATCTTTTGGATTAACGCGCTGGGGCTATCTTTCGCTAGTTTGATGGCCAACGAATTCGGCGGCAGCGAGATAAGCTGCTCCAACGAGTCTCTTGTGCCCTCTGGCCCTACGTACGGCGACGTTAACCACCAAGTTTGCACGCTGGCCGGATCAACGCCTGGAACTTTACAAGTGGACGGTGGTGCCTATATCACTCAGGGCTTCACTTATGCGCCTGAGGATTTATGGCGCAATTTCGGAATCATCATGGCCATCATCATATTCTTCCTTATCATGAACGTCGTTCTAGGAGAATTTGTCAAGTATGGTATGGGTGGTAACCAGGCCAAGGTCTTCGCAAAGCCCAACGAAGAACGGAAAAAGTTGAACGAAGCCCTTAACAGTAAACGATTACAGCGTCAGAAGTCGAAGACGGAGGAGGAGGGATCCGCCTTGAAGATCGAATCCAGCAGTATCCTCACTTGGGAGGATCTCAACTACGATGTCCCTGTTCCTGGTGGCACCCGCCGTCTACTTAATAGCGTATATGGTTACTGCAAGCCTGGCCAATTGACGGCGCTGATGGGTGCATCTGGAGCCGGAAAGACAACGCTCCTTGACGTTCTAGCCTCGCGAAAGAATATTGGTGTCATTACTGGTGACATCTTCGTCGATGGCGCGAAGCCAGGCAAAGAATTTCAGCGGTCGACGTCCTACGCCGAACAGCTTGATATGCACGATCCTACCCAGACCGTTCGCGAAGCCCTACGATTCTCGGCCGACTTGCGACAGCCTTTTGAAACCCCGCAGGCAGAGAAATACTCCTATTGCGAGGAGATCATTGCCCTCTTGGAGATGGAACATATCGCCGACTGTATCATTGGAACCCCTGAAGCTGGCCTCACAGTCGAACAGCGTAAGCGTGTGACAATCGGTGTCGAGCTAGCAGCTAAGCCCCAACTTTTGCTCTTTTTGGACGAACCTACTTCGGGTCTGGACAGCCAGAGCGCCTTCAACATTGTGCGATTCCTCAAAAAGCTCGCCGCGGCCGGACAGGCCATTCTCTGCACGATTCATCAGCCTAACGCCGCTCTGTTCGAAAATTTCGATCGACTACTTCTGCTACAGAGGGGAGGTCGCTGCGTCTATTTTGGTGATATTGGCAAGGACGCTGAAACCCTTCGACACTATCTGGCACGACACGGCGCTGTTGCGGGCCCCTCCGAGAACATTGCCGAGTTCATGCTCGAGGCTATTGGCGCTGGAAGCTCCCCTCGCGTTGGAAATCGGGACTGGGCAGACATCTGGAGCGACAGCCCCGAGCTTGCTAACGTTAAGGACACTATCTTGCAATTCAAAGAGTCCCGCAAAGAAGCTGCCGCGCAGATCGACGTCTCGATGCAGCGTGAATATGCATCGCCCTTCAGACATCAACTTGGCGTTGTTATTCGCCGTACCAATATCTCGTTCTGGCGATCGCCCAACTACCTCTTCACGCGCTTTTTCAATCACGTCGTCATTGCGCTTCTGACCGGTTTGACTTACCTACAATTGGACGAGTCGCGATCGTCGCTGCAGTACAAGGTCTTCGTCATGTTCCAGATTACCGTGTTGCCCGCTCTGCTTATGCCCCAGGTCGAGTTGATGTTTGTCATCAAGCGAGCCATCTTCTTCCGTGAACAGCTCAGCAAGATGTACAGCACTTTTACCTTTACCCTCGCCATGGTCGTCGCCGAATTGCCTTACTCGATCCTCTGCTCCGTCGCGTTCTTCCTACCCCTCTATTTCATCCCCGGCTTCCAATCCGAATCCTCTCGTGCCGGCTACCAATACTTCATGGTTCTGATCACAGAGTTGTTCGCTGTCACTATGGGTCAAGTTCTCGCTTCTATCTCGCCGTCTGCTTTCGTTGCTAGCCAGTTCGACCCATTTATTGTCATCACCTTCGCTCTGTTCTGCGGTGTCACCATCCCGGCGACCCAGATGCCCTCGGGGTGGTTATGGCTCTACCAGCTCGACCCGTTCACACGTCTCATCGGCGGCACGGTCACCACGGCCCTGGACGACCTTCCAGTCCGGTGCGAATCCTGGGAGCTCAACTCGTTCACGGCTCCCGACGGCCAGACGTGCGGCGAATACATGGCTACTTTCTTCGAGACAGGTGCCGGATACATTGTGGACAACTCGACCAGCTTATGCGAATACTGCGCTTACAAGGTCGGTAACCAGTTTTACGAGCCCCTGGGCTTCAGCTTCGACCTCCGGTGGAGAGATCTGGGCATCTTCTTGGCCTTTATTGGCAGTAACTTGATTATTCTATTTACTGCGGTAAGTCTTGTCCCCCATACGTCCGATGACTATGCATTGATCGCGGTTACTAATGTCCAATTTACAGAGCCGATTCCTGAACTTCAACCGACGATAATGTGTACGAAGAAGTCACGAGACCCGTTTCCGTTTTATATCTATAACAATTAGATAGTTACATATGAAGAGCTTAGAGAAAGCACGTCGCTTTGGACTGGATGAAAAAGCATTGTCCTATTTTGTGCAATTCTACGTTGGTTGGATAATATATACATAGACATAGAGGACGCGTGTATACACCCATTAGTTGGGCATGCCGTCCCGATGTACATTTTTATAACTAATACAACTTCACGTTGGCTATAATGCCTACGATGATAAGTACCTAGCATACCCACACACCGAGTTGTCCTCCTTGCTGCAGCACCGCCGTCCGCATTTCTCTCACGTATCGTGACTCATTCTATGCCGTGTAACAGATCCCCAGTCCATGAATTCCAAGGATCAAGGCTTGTGTGAAGTTTCAGTGACCGGAAATGCTTTCGAAAGCCCCTGCAAGCTTTCCCACGTGGAAGTTTTAGCTGCGGTACACGACATCTCGCGAGCCTTAGTCTATGTAGGTCGTGGTTCGCCGTATATAAGGTGAATTCTATCCAATCATGCTATTGCATGCATGGGATCTCTCTCTGGTGTTGTTTCCCGTCACAATTAAGACCGGTTACTTGACGTAAGGGGGTAGCACACTATTTACTTATCAAGACTCATAAGCCAAGTGGGGAGTTGCATATATGAGCTTTTAGACGGCGGTCCGTCGTATTTTACCTCGCGATTAAACGTTTAGAAGAATACATCAACGATTTCACCTTCACGTAACACATCACCCATGGTCCCTGACATTCGTATCCCATCCTAGGCACAACCACCATGGCCAATATCGCGGACCCCGGTATGCAGTATGCATACCACAAAACCAACGACGACTGCACCCTGGCCTTCCAGACCTCGCTTCCGCTCGTAGCCGACGACGCTTCTACCGCAGCAGCGGCCGACGCCCGCTACCGGACCTGCGTCCTCCTGCTCCACGGCTTCAGCGGGTCGAGCGCGTACTTCGCGCGCAACTACGCCGCGCTGAGCGCCCGCTTCTGGGTCGTCGCCCCGGACATGCGGGGCCACGGCCGCAGCGGCCGCCCGCGGGGCGGGTACCACGTGGCGCGGCTGGCGGCCGACCTGCGGGAGCTGGTGCTGCACCTGCGCGCCTCGCGCGCGTCCGCCCTCGAGACCGTCGTGCCCGTCGGCTGCTCGATCGGCGCGGCGGTGCTCTGGACGTACGTCGAGCTGTTCGGGTGCGGCGACTTCGGCGGCTTCGTGTTCGTGGACCAGGCGCCGCTGCAGGACCGGTCGCCGTTCGGCGGGTGGGGCGAGACGAGGGCGCACCGCGGGTGCTACGACGCGCCGACGACGCGGGCCGCGCAGGAGGCGTGGATGCGCGGCGGCGCGGACACGCATAGAGCGCTGGTAAGGGATTGCCTCGGGTACAGACATAAGCCGGAGCCCGGGGATGACGTGTCGGATGAGCAGCGGCGGAGAGATGAGGACTTCTTCACGGAGATCAGCGCGCAGTGCGACGGCGAGTGGCTCGCGAAGCTGCTGGCTGATCATACTAGATACGACCACCGCGAGGCGCTCGAGCTTATCACCGTGCCGACGCTGGTAATGGCTGGCCGCAGGACGGGGTGCTTTCCGCTTGAGGGCATGCAGGAGACGGTGAGGCGTATCGAGGCGGTAAGGCCAGAGTTGCCTCTAATGTCGGTGTATGACTCGGGTCATTGGCTGTTCTACGAAGAGCCTGAGAAGTTCAATAGCGAGATTATCAATTGGGTTGACAAGGTTATTGAAGCTAGATTGCCTGTAGTGTAGCCTTTAAGCCGGGAGGGGGAAATACATTACGCCCATTAACATTATTCAAGAGTCGGATCCTATTCCTTGAGGCCCTATTCATAAGCTTCGTTATTCACATCAGGGCTCACGGCCCATATCTAGTCGACGTTAGCTTACGATGAAATCCCTGACTGAATGCCATGCGCATGGCTAAATACCCATTAGAAGTAATACCTTCGAGCAGAGGAAAGATCATAGTACAGATGTGAAAGCAGAGCTCCTATGATCACCAGGTTGTAGATTAAGAGCCAGGCAATATAATAACTCAACGAAAAGGATTGAGTCTTGCCCGGGGAAGCTCAACAGCACACGAAATTAAGTTTGATCCAGCTGATCGGTGGTTAGGGAAGCCAGATACCCGAAAGCCATAATTAGCAGGTAATGTATTCACCGTTAGCGATCTTTCGGCAAAGGCTCTTAGCGGGGTTCGTTGTTGTAAAACATCATCACATAACAGTATCGTCATGATAATCAAGGAAAGTACTTTAATATGGAAAAGTAATACACGCTTAATTCAAAGCCAAGGGTAATCTTGGAATGAGGGGAGATGGGTATCGATATTATAAGTCACAATCAGAAGTCGGAGTGTTCATCCGCCACTCTAGCATACTGCGCCTCCTTTTCACCCCCTAGGGAAGATTCAGTGGCCGAGACGACAGTGAACTTCGGCGAGAGCTTCTTACTGAGTCCTTGCTCAGGCCCGTCTAGGGCATACGTCAGCAGTTACACGCATTTAATTGACAGATACATGGACTTACACTTGAGAACAGTGAGAAACTCCACGGCGACAGGTATCCAAGTGGCTACAGCCAAAACTTGACCAAACGTCCAATTAGAGTTTTGGTTCTCCTCTCCAGCAGCGCCGTTGACGATATCCCGATAGGCGTGAAAGAGCCCAATCATCGTCCACACTGTCGCAATTAGAGTCAGCTTTACCTAGGTATTTTTCGAATCATCACTTCGTTTGGGCATGTTTTAGGGGTTCTAGAAAAGGGGGCGGGGAAATCGGGTTTGGCTTACTGAGTAGACAGCAGAATGCTGCATTCATCGTTCGGATATATCGGTGGACTTTCTCCCAAAATGCCCTCAACCTCGGCCACCCTTGAATATCTCTGCTCTTCCTTTTCCAGCCGATATACGCAACGTAGCAGATTGCATTAAGAACTAGTATAGCTTGCGCAAGGTGTAGTATTGGGAGAATACCCTTTTCGAGTAGCGTAAAGGGGTTGCACATCCAGTACCAAAAAACTTCAAGGCCGTCGCTTAAATTATCTTCAGCGTAGCTCTCAACGTACCTCTTGACGTAAGTCTGGAGGAATATTTCAAACAAAACCTCATTCGCGATCATGAAAATGACGATTATTGCCCAAACGAGAATCCGAAGCCAATTTCGGCGCAAGTCTTGCAAGATGGACTGCAGTACCAATGGAGGAAATATTGAAAATGTCGACATGTATATGGACCCAATCGAAGCATACAGCATCCAGTGGCCCCTTCCCTCGCCATTGTCCTGAAGGAAAGCCTGCGATAGCCGAAAGCAGGCGGCGGCAAGCATCGAGGCTGCGAAGATCAATGTCGCATCTAGAAACCCGTTGACGGATGCTTCGAAAGCGCTAAGAAGTAGAGAGGACCTTGACTTCGGGGCGTGTCTCTGTCTGATGATACCCAGGCTGGATAGGGTCAACGCACAGAAGTATACCGTGACTAGCCCGGCCGCGAAGTAGTAGGTGATTATCATCTGTTGCTTGGATTAGGAGACGTACGTAGACGCGACTGGCGTATCAATTCTTACCCCTCGACCTGAGACATCTGGATCACCAACCCAGTCCAAATTTTTGCAAATGTCATCGACACAACTTTCCATAGGGAACACGTTGAGTTTTGCCAGGAGCGAGCCTTCGAGTGGCATCCCGTCACTAGTCCGATCCATCATGATGTAGTTGTCATACCAATATAACAGAGTCCACGGATCTGAGGGCCCTTGATTTGCGGGCAAGATAGACTCTAGGTATGGTAGGACGAACTGAGTAGTGATGAGTTCCTGGCCTTCTTGCAAGACGCTGAGGCTCTGGGCCTTCCATGCGCCCGCCACTTTACATAGCGTCTCGTTGGAGGAGTCAAAATTCAGGGCCGAAATAGGTGGAGGCTGCCAATCAGTTTCCCATACGACGCGTGACACGTTCCCGGACATGTTCAGATCTTCGAAGAGTTGACAGTCACGTCGCTTTTACCTCACAATGGTGACTTGACCCAGTTCATTACACAGGTAGATAGGGGGAAAAAAAAACTTCCAGCTTCCTTACTTGCATTACCTGCCTGGCAGAGCCTCCAGTTATATTGACAAGCTCGACATGGTCTCAGGCATCAGCGAGAACTCCGGCGCGATGATCACTTTCGATATTGTGACATCAAGGGGGAACTCATGTCTAGAACGGCCCAATAGAAAGGTGAGAAATGCTTGCTACAGCCTACAGACTAAGTCCCGAGGTATGATTTGGCCCCCAATGTCCTGTGACGATGTTAGCAGTTATACCAAAATAGGACTCAAGCTGCGGTTGAACCCCTCATTGGACGTACATATTACCTGAAATATAGACCAATTCGCACATTCATCTTGCAAAATAAGTCAGTCGCATTGGTACTCTTCACATGCTTCGCAGACTAGGACCTTACGCGTTTCTACCTACTGAATGACTGCAACGCTGCGGGCTGCGGCGTGCTGTAAGCATAATGCATGATAAGCTCTTCTATACGCGAATAATTGGTAAATTAATTAGATTTTTGATAGTTTCCGCGTCTTTTCAAGTTGCATCTGAATATCGACGAAGGCAGGCTCAATAAACCCATGAAACGTCACAATGGAGGAGATGGAATATGGATCTTTAGCACGACGCGTCTTAGCTTTACGCTTGACTCAGCACTGACTCATCGGAGTGGCTAAAGCATGTGGCTGTGCAGAAGCGCTTAGGTAATATTGCAATCTAAATCGCCTAACCCAAATGCGTCGCTTAGGTTAGTTAATCTTTAGCCAAACCTAGCCAAATCCAGGGGTATCCTTTCACCCATCCAGATAGCTCGCTCCGAATGATTGTGGCGCTCGATTTCCATGTGCGAGCCGTCCTCAACCGTGTTAGGATGGATCAGTACCGACAGCGGCCCGCGATACACAGCCAACCAGCCGATGAACGCCCCGAATTGGGCCGGTGTGAAGATATTTACTTCAAACATGGCGACGGGATGTGGGCCTACTGGACGGTCCCAAAAGCGATATATCCTCAGCTCGGGAACTATAGGGGATTGAACTCAGTAAGTCTTCTTACATTAAGCGTCGACTGTGCGCTAGTTTGTTTGAAAGTGCTAGGATAACCTACACTCGAGTCTGATGCGTTCCCATAATTCTTTCGCGTATTGGGTTTGTGTTTCGTTGCTTTGGAAATAGTATATATGCACGTCAAACCCACCGCGTCGTCCCTTGTCTAACGGGTCTGGGAACTCATGATACGCCTTGCTAAGGCTTTTGCGCTCCGGGTTTTTGAAACTCTTTCCGTCCTCGTTCTTCTCGTCCGAGAGCGGCGGGGCATCCTCGTAGCCCTCGAGCGGCGAGGGGTAAGTGTTCTTGCCCAAGGTGAAAACCATCGTGTGACGTTATACTTCAGCCTCGATGAGCCGGCTCGGTTATCAGTTCTGTAGTAAAGCACTACCGAAATGCCGTCTGGTTCTTGATTCGGTTGAAGCACCTTTTAATAAAGATGGCGCTACCAAATGGCGTGCTCGCTCCCCGCTTCGCCGGCATTCGTGCACCGTGACGGTAGGTCCGGTTTGGTGGAGATTCATTCGGACGGTCCCTTTTCTTCCCCACTTGATTACATATGCTTATAAATCTACCACTAGATCTATCCTTCGCTATATCCATAGCTTAGTTATCAGTATTTAGGTATACAAGTAGGTGGGGAGATGGATTAAAAATCAAAAGCGGATTTCGATATGACCGAACTAGCAAGCTGCTCGACCACGGTAAGTTCAGATTGCTATGATATTTCGTTAGTATACTATTCCAAGATGAAGCAATGATCTCCTAGTAGGGACTCTTCGGTACCTTTCCAAGATGAAGAAAACTTTCTCTGACCTCTGAATTTACTGGGGTAGGTTCAGGATATTATGTGGCATCTAGGTTCATGCTAAGACCTAGAGGTATCTTCAATTTCGTCGGTACGGTTGACCGAAATATTGAGTCGCTTGGGAGTGGATGGCATCGCGGGGTACGATGGCGTTAGGGTTGCTATTGTAAGATGAGTTTTCGAAAGGGTGAATCATCTAGGTAGCTACCTGTGGGTGAGTATGGTAACGAGTTGTTCTTCAAAGATTATAGCAATTGGATAAGTGGTCGAATATATTATAAAAAGCAAGGGGGTGGGTGCTAGCAAACAGCTTGGTTCGACCGTCACGAACAGCCTTCTTGCACTGCGTTTCTGTATCGAATTGAATTCAGGATAACCTAAGTTAGAATGAGTATTCACATATATTGTCCTGATTATGGAAAGACCCGGCCCGATGTCCCACGTCAGGTACCTTGGAGTAGCCCAGGGGTAAATAGTTACGTCTACCTATCTTTATTCGTTCATGCTGCGAAGATGCCGAATGCTTGCGGGTAGGAATTACCAACGACATACGGTTGAATGTAGGCTAGGGCGAGATGAATGATGTCGGTAAAGTTATATGGTCTTGGCGCGTGAAGAAAACAGTCTTTTACGTCTTTTGGGTAGACAACGAGTAGGTACGACTAGGTAGCAAATCTTTAGGAAAAAGCAGAGTCTCGATACTTAGATCCCGTTAGGATATAAGTTGTCGTTAGAAGCAATCCATCTGTGCCATTTAGTTAGAGTTCTTCCAGTCAAAAAAAAAAAAAAAAGTTCAGTTGAGAATTCACACTTACTGGGTAATTACCAAACGAATCCTTAATATAGATAGTAGAAATAATCGTTTAAGACCATTGGTCTGTTATGGTTGAGCCCTCTTAAATGGTATCTTGCGTATGGTAATGAGTTGTCGTGTTAATCTGGTAGTAGTGACTTAGTCCTGACGTGTATACATACAGTCAACGCTCTAGATGTCTCGAATATTTCGGAAAATGATTCCAGGTAGCATAATGAAAAAAGCGAGATTTGTCTCACTCACATCAATTGGCGAGGTTATGCTATGTCGAATCAGAAGCCAATATTTGAATGGGTGTCGTAGTTTAACAGTATGTGTCCTCCTATCGCGAGAGCATCAAATAACTCAAGAATGGAAATCATTTTCAGTATAGTTGATAGCTCAGGGATATTGTGGTCGATTCAATAAATGTAGACTGATATTTCTCGTTAGCAACGAGTTACAATGGCATTCTGGTTACGGCCTTCTCTTGCCTGCAGGTGGATAATAAGGTCTTCAGTTGGTAAGGCCAAGAGCTAGCCCCTTAGCACGGCGACTGCCGAACACTAGATCAGTATTAAAAGATCTCATGTCTAGCAGACCCAGCTCCCTGCTACATGACTAATAATTTTACGTTTTGATAGATACGTATAGAGTCTCGGAGGCTCATTCAGGATCTCGGACAATCCGGCAAGTAACGCCACATGTGAAATGCTCCCTAGCAGTAGACTAATTCGAGGGGAACATCGTGATATAAATCCACCACGTCAGGATCCCATTGGCCGACGGGGGGTTCCGCAATCGCCCTTGAAGACTCCTTGGGCCGGGCCCTTAAATTGTTATCTTGTGACCCTACCGTACTGTTGTCTTGGAGCATCTTCAACGCGCTCAACAGTTATGAACCCACCGGAGTTATGATCGATATGCCTTCTCCGTCAACGTATGTCCCAGAACAAACCGAGGCTATGACTATCGTTAATGCAGCAATTGATAGAGAGCATTGGGGTAAGCCGGATGGTAACTGGGTGGACTGCCTCTCTCCACGGCAGGCTGAGTAGGCTGCTGAAGCGGGTGCAGCACTTCCAATTATAGACATAGGACCCTTGACCGAGTTTGTGCCTAGGTCAGGCAGGTATTCGAGATAATCTCGGGAAGCGCCAAAAATTAATCGCTCACAAGGTCTTCAACGGAAGTCCATATAGTTCACATGAGAGGAAGCAGGTTATCGCGGATGGAATAGTAAATCTCCTGTAGCTATGGTCTGGAGCCACACGCGACGCCTAATAATGCGGAGGTCCCTGCGTTTGCAGCTCAGCACTCGCATGCACGTGAAGTCTTGATCGTACGATCTAGATCTAGCCCACCATTGGAAAATTGGCATGACCTCTCCATCTAGCACCAATGGGTCTGCGCTTGAGCCCGAAGGAACCTATCGAGACGGGGGATCACTACCGGCTGCCATGGCTGCCGAAGCAAGCGAATCGGAGGATTGATTTACTCACATAATCGTTAAGCTCTTTACATATGGTAGGCTGAGGTCTAGGTGTTTATGTAAAAGACTTTGCAGATTTTCAATACGAGCTGCGTATCCCTGAATGCTGAATGATAAATCATATTGCAACCTGCAAAGTTGGATGGCATGTGATATAAAGCTCGGTGTGAGGCATTAGTGAAAATAGAAAACTGAGCATTGGTGAGAAGGATCGTGAAGATTCCTGGAGTCTGTTAGTTGAGGCCGGTGAGAGTGTTCGTCGCCGCCTACATAACACCACATTACGTTTGGTTTGGGTCACGATCCGTACAAGGCGGGAGAAAACGGAAAGGGGTTCCAAGTACGGGATATTTCGTACCGTACTAGCCACAGGCGCCTCGTCCATGGGCAAGGATCTACGGATTTACCGGTGTGTGTGGCACGTGTTCCACATTCGTAGCGAATTCAACGGTTTAAGTGGAACAGGCACGAGGCTGCCAGAGAGTGAGGATCCGGATATTTGATAAGATAGGGGCGCGGTCCAATAGGAAGTAAGCTGATGACACCTATCCAATGAGAGACAATGGCATCTGGACCCCCCCGGGCCGTTTGCTTCGAAGCGAGGGTCATACGATGTTTTCGACATCAGCCTCGTCGATGGTCTGATCTTCGTAAATCTCACCCCACATGATGCGTGATTCTAGGCCCTCCCCCTTGGAAAGACAACTTTTTGGGCGAAAAGTCAGGCCACCTCTAGGCGCTCCGATGCACCGATGACAACCCTTTGGTTCCTTTTTGCCTTCATTATTTTTGCTCCCTTTCATATGATGAAATTTACAGCCCGGACAAATCCCAGAGTTGACTTGCTGCGGCCATCAGCCCACAATGTCTAAACCATTTGCCTCCATTCTTCCGCCCAATTTTGCCTTACTTGAGTCGCTAGACAAGGTTTCTAGGAATCACTCGGAGTTCTCGTAGCCCTCATAGCTTTTTGGCTTCGTAGGTAGTCGCCCGTAGCAAAGGTTCCCATCCAGTCCCCACCCGATGGGTTGATGCGAGGGATTAGGTGTTATGGGTACAAACCATGTTGGGAGTTTGCGCGCTTGCTGCCGAAGGGTTCTACCGTGCAACAAATACCTACATACCACCTAACGAAATGTAACTAGGTAGTAATATCGGGATTGCTCTTCGGGGCCAGGCTTGAGATTTTATCTGAGTGTCTCCGTCCCGCTGCATCGTCAGGCCATTATTTTCTATTGTAACTTGTACCCATGCAGTATCGGGCGGTCTCGGCCATTGTACACTCGCAACCCTGGATTTCTTGGATCTGTTTCTAACTCTTTAATGGCCGAATTCTCGAATTCCCATCTCACCCCATCCTATTCATCTAGATAACTACCTAACCATCCTGCCGAGCTAGCCATCCTTTCTACGCTTACATCGTGTGTTCTTCAACATCGTTTGATCAGTTCATATTGTGGCATTGTTTGTGATATCGTATCTTTCCATCCACAATCCCGATCCTTTAGTGTGGCTTGCTTCGCTTCAACTGGCGGCTTCACTTACACACACTCACACACTCACACATCCTCCTCTCTTTCTAGCCTCTGGGATCTATCTACTTCATACCTAGCCCAAGGTTACCTAACTGCCCAACGGTAGCACCACACGGTAACGGACTTAGCCACCCTCCGCAACAGCTTCTGCACCTTTGCCCTGGATCCATCCGGCATTTCTCGTCTATCTCGCCAAGTCTAGAACTTCGCATGATAGCGAAAACATCACCTCACCAGATCTAACTTTCCGAATCACCATCCCGCACCGGGATACTCATCCTTATTCAGAACCGTAGCAATCAAGATATAGTGCCACCTAGGGATCTACCGGTGGCCCTTGAATTGTTGTGGGATTCGTCATGGACGCAGGTGTTATGCAGGACATTGACGTTTATCCTGCTGGTAACGACAAGGTATGCTGCCGTTAGATCGATATCACCTCGGTTCGATCTACCCTTCCCCATCTAGATCTCAAAAGACCCCTAACATTCGTTAGACCTTCGAAACATTCTTCGACCAAAATACAGATTACTCACAGCAACAATCTTCCATCAGCTTCTGGGACGAACTAGACAGGTCAGCTGAATCCAGTGTCGTGAACTCGGCGACCTCAGTATCACACCAAACACCAAGTACTTCTGCCAACTCGCCGGCTTCCACCACCTCGCAGAATCTCTCAAGCATCTCGCACAAACACAAACTTGTCGGACAAGAAGTCCCTAAGAAGCGCCAGTGCTCTGATATAAGAAGATCAAAGTTTACCGAACACCCTTCTACCTTGGACTGCTCTGACTATTGGCTTCGCTTTGACAGCGACAACGAGAGTGAACCAATCTTTACAGCATACCGAGACAGCAAATCCCGGAATCTCGCTCATCCTCATCCACGATCTAGGGTTGTCGGGAGACCCGGCAACGGTTTCAAAGTGGCTTATCCGCCCTCATCAACAGCTGATCTGATCGACGATAGCGCTCTTGATCACGCGCTGTCGGACGACGACGACCTCTTCTCCATGGCCTTGGCTGACCAGCTCACCAAGACCGAGTCTCTCCCCATACCCTCGGAGGTACCACCGAGAGAGAGTCTCTACTCCACCCCGCTCAGCTGGGAGACACCGCAGCCGGGCTTCCGCATGGATTACGTGAACGTTAACCCCCCGTTCAACGACCCGGAGCGTCAACGATTACTTGCTATTGCCATGGGCACCGGGCAAGCCCCGCAGCAGGCCAGCTCAAGACAGGCTCCCAGCATGGACTTCCGATTCGAGATCAACCAGAGCCCAACGACAATGAGCGATAGCAAGAGTAATACACCAGAGCCCCGTGCCAAGCCGGCGGCGACGAGACCTCAAGCACCTTCGCGAACTGACTCGACGGAAGCTGTTGACAAGCTTAAGGAGAAGCCAAAGAATAACGACCGTGCCGCGCATAACGACATCGAACGGAAGTACCGCACGAACCTTAAAGACAAGATTTCCGAACTCCGGGACGCTATTCCGTCTCTGCGGGCCATACCCGAAGACGGAGACGACAACGACAACCCGGCTTCGAGGACAGCCCCTAAAGTTAGCAAGGTAAGCTTCGAAGGTATCTTGGGCTTGGACAACGAGACTAATTAACCTCACAGGGTACTGTCTTAACTAAGGCAACCGAATACATCCACCAACTCGAACGCAGGAACCGGTCAATGGCACAGAAGAATGAGGAACTTGCCCGCCGATTGCACGCTTTCGAACAATTAGTTGGTGCCGCTCCAGCACCGAACTGGGCGCCTCAAGGATACGGCGCCTCCGTCTTCAACCCTCGAGCTTTCTCCTAGACGGCCGATTCCTGTTTGTTCTTGACCTAGGAAATTGGAATACTCACTTTTTCTCACCTATCGCCAATCACCACTCACCTACTCTTACTAGTACGATTGAACTTCGACACTCCATCGATTTCGAGCGACAACATAGCATCACTGACGATACATGAACAACACAATTTTGCTTCGAATATGATACCCAACATTTGCAACCCAACCCTGGATCAGTCTGGGCCTGGTCAGTCTCAGAGAGTCTTTGCATTTTCAATACGGAAACCACAGCGAAAAAGAAATACCGACACATAATTCAACTACCTTCTGAGTCACCACTCACCTATCGTTTGCACAACCTCCTATATACCCACGTATATATACACCACAACTTGTATGACATACATTGGAATCAGGCACATATATGGCTGGGTTGCCCGTTGGGATCCTAGAAAAAAAAGAATTACTGGTTTTGGCTATCTAAAGGAGCGGCGCCTCCGGGAATAGACGAATGGCCTTCATTAGGTAGGCATTCAATCACGGCGTTATTTTACTTGGTCTGGAACCGCTGGGTATGTCCCGCGGAGACAAGAGATGAGCATTGGTATTGTTTACAATGTTTTTATTACTAGCTACCTACACAGAAATGGGAATTCTTGGAAAGAAAGCTCCCGGGAGGAGCTGTATTCTATGCGGTTTAGAAACCTGCCAAATTTGTTTTTTGCTTGTATCCTGTAGGATACCTGGCCTCCCCAAAGGGGGATGGATCAGATCACGCGCATCAAAAAAAGAATAACTTTGAAAAATACCTAGGTACACAATAATATCACCTCGGCCGTGTGCTCGAAACTCTACCTGCGCAAACCTGCTTGCATCTTGCCATTTTGCCGCCAATTCGTCTTACATCAGATTTGAGTGAATTTCCCATGGTTGTTATCCACTGAGCCACCCCTTGAGTCCTGGGGATTGCTCTGGGAACGTACGAGCATCGTATGACTTTCTTCCGCTTGGCGTTTTTTAGGGGGGAAGGAGAGGAGTTCCGCATTCGCGTCTCGGCTAATGAACACGACTTCGAGCGTCATCATGTCACCGAATACGTATGCCGTTGACTAGGTAGCTGAGACACAGTAATTGTTTTACGAGTCAGTCTGATTTGAAACGGGAGTTGTCGGGCTCAAAGATAGAAGCGGGAGTTGGAAGGCAAGTTCAATCGTGGGTATTTCGATGTTCTTTGCGGCTTAGAAATTGCCACGTCCCTATTCGCCAGCTCAGGGTTTGTGTGTTCTACATGAGCTACTCATGGCACCCATTCAGGAACTATTGAGTTTTCGATTTCGCATTTGCGTCCCTCGACTACTGATTCGTAGACCTTGAAATGGCTGGTATCTCATAATATATAATATCGTGGTCTCTGTATATAACATAACTTGTTCTTATGAACAGACCTTTCTTGGCCATCTTGAAGATAAGTTGAAGTCCTTCGATCCTCAACTAGCTACGCAATGCCTCAATATCATCAACCTCCTTGACTGCCTCCGTAGTCAGGATTATCGGATTGTCTCCGGCTACGCATACACTGTCCTCGATACGGATACCTAGGCCTCGGAAAGCCTTGGGCCACCTTTCGTCATCCGGCACGTAGATACCGGGCTCTATGGTGATGCAGTGTCCTTCTTTCAGGGTCACGTTTCGCGGGTATCCCGGCACATCGTGCACGTCGAGACCGATGTAGTGGCCTACATGGTGCGGGAACAGGGCATTAATCGCATCGCCGCTCATGTCGAAGCCAAGCTGCGTTAATTGATCCTTGAGTGTGTTTTCTGTAATCTGATGGAGTTTGTCGAGCGTGGTATTGGCGCTCGCGCGGCATAGTGAGACTACTGATCGTTGAGTCCGTAGTACAGCGTTATATAAATCTTTCTGTGGTTGGCTGAACTTGCCCGAGACGGGCCACGTGCGTGTGATGTCCGTGATATATGTCCCATACTCGCCGCCCGCATCTACGAGCACGAAGTCCGACTCGTTTAGTACGCTATTGTTTAATACGTAGTGGATTAGCAGAGCTCTGGAGCCGCCAGCTACTACAGGAACGTAGGCAGAGCCGTCTAAACCGGATGTCTGATAATGAAATTCGAGATATGCGGCAAGCTGCTTTTCGGTCTTCCAAGACTCCCGCATGGCATCTGTCAATGCTCGACCGGACTGCTGCCCCGCGAGTCTCATGTTGACGGTCTCGGCGGTCGACTTGACGGCGCGGAGGGCGTTGATATGGGACTTTAGAGGTTGGGTGCTCGCATTTAGAGCTGTCGAGCGTACGAGATTGCCTAATTTCGTGGGTGTGCCGTACTTGGTCAGCTCAGCATCCGTGAAGATCTTAGTCACTCCCTTAAGTGCACTCTCTAGCAAATCCTCAACACGTCCAATATCTCCTGCTTCGTCCGCATTCCATACATCTCTTGCGGCATCGAGGCCGCTCCAAGGCCCGTTCCACTGCTCCGCCCTCGGATTCTTCGGTCGACAATATAGGTGGAATAGGTAGTCGCCGGGCTTGTCGCCAACACATCTTATGACGGCGAGGGAGTCGGGCTCGGAGAAGCCAGTCAAGTATAGGAAGTTGGATTCTTGGCGGAAGGGGTAGAACACGGCGCCGGAGCGGTATTTGAGTGTCGCGGAGGGGAGGATTACGGCAGAGTCTGGAGGTAGAGATTTAGATAATGCGGTGCGGCGTTGGTGATACTCCTGGGCTGTGATGCCCGGGGTGAGCTCGCCCGGCGAGAGGATGTGAGGGTGTGTTTCATGGACGGGTTGGCCGAAGAGGAGTTCAGAGGCGGGAACAACTGTTGAGTATGAACGTGGAAATCTCGTTTTACATCTTGAATTCGGTCGTGGGAGGGGCGTCGATCGGAGAAGAGACGGTCTCGTTGAGAGCTGCCTTGTTAATTGTGAAGAGAGGGGGCTTGTGCTTGGCTTGAGGTGCCGCTCGAGCTGCCGTACGGGTAATTGGCGAAGCTTCATATTCGTCTGAACGTCTCAACCAATTGCATCACCGGAACACCTGCAACATTGCCGAATAGAGTAATAGAGAGAGTATTAAAGTTCAATTGGCTCAAGACTTAAGAACAAGAGATTGCCAATGCTATGTGCGCAAACTGTGCGGAAGTCTAATATCGCTTGTCGCTGGTTGGTATCGTTGATAGATGCAACTATCTATCCCGGGCAAGATGATGTTAAATCGGAGAATTGAGGCGTCAAAGCCTCATGTTTTTTCCAGGGCCGATGAACTGTTTAGAGGGGGAACAGGGGATAGGCGGGGTTGAATAGAGCTTCTATAGCTTGGTTCCTGGCTGTTGCTTACATGTAAGCAGTACCTAGGTACCTTGCAGGGCTGCTGTGGCGTGCTGCTGGCTGCTGGTTGCTGGGTGGTTTCCTATTCACTTATTAGTGGGATAGCGGGGGCTGGCCTGTGATGTCAAAGGGGCCCGTGCGCTAGCTTGTTGTTGATTCGGAAATTGTTAGTGCTAGCGCAGAACGCAGAAACGCAAGTCACGCTTTCAAAAAGTGGTACAATTTGGAATTCGCCTTGCCCATCATTTGAAGGCACTCGACATTGAACATCCTCTCCCAAGCCTCTTCAGGTTGGATTTCCAAGTCATTCTCGCGTCTTTCGATCAATTGAAACCTTCGGGATCATTTATTTCAATTCAATTGCTCTCGATGTCGAATTGACGGCAATTATTCGACCGTGTTGTGCTCGTCAAATCCACCGTGTTGTGTCACGGTTCGTCGCGTGCCAACCACCGGACTACGACTCGGAACACGGGACATATACAGTCTTAATTGTCCAGCAACAAAGACTGCCGATATCTTTGCCAGTCTGGACTCTTCGTGTCGAGTCAAGTGCTGATAGGGCCATATCAAATAATACCTTGTTATTTGTTTGCCTTGGGATTTTCAAGGCTGGCTTCCCACCCCCGCATAACACATAACATAGTGTAATAGGACTATTTATATGGCAACCATATCTTTATCACCCACCCCAGTACCCTTTTCCGCCATGTCTGGTCGACGAGTTCCCCTTTCAACAAACCAAAATATCGCCAATTCTCCTCTTCGAAACTCGGCCCTCCTCGCCAAACAAAAGCGCCCTTCGGCTCAACTCCAGCGAGAGGACCAATATGGCCAGCCTCCGCCCAAGAAACAAATTATCGAGAGCGGCAGCCAACGCTTGCTGCGGGCTGTACCGCAACCCCAGCGAGTGACCAAGAGTCAGATTCCTATACAGACTCGCCGGAACGCTAATAGCTATGAGAATAAGCTGGCAAAGGAGAGGTCTGGCCAACCGGGTCAACGCCAACACCAGGCTGTATCGGTTGCCCCCAGTTTCACGGAACAAGACATAGAAGAGATCCAGACCTGGCAGCACCATCATCGGGCCAGGTTTCCCAAGATGGTTTTCTACTTCGAGAAGGTCCCCAACGATGCTCATAAGAAGCTCGCCAAACAAATTGCTGCCTTGGGAGCTGTAAGTTATCAGTCCCGCCCTGCCCGTTACAGCTCACTTATAACAGTTCTATCCAGCGCGAAGAAGCCTTTTTCTCTATTGACATCACGCACGTTGTCACCACCCGGGCGATCCCTACCGAAAAGACCGCAAGCCGTCGAGACGAGGACCATGCTTCCGAAAAGCAGCTGAATCACGAGCAAGAACAGGATCAAGACCAGAACCAGGAGGAAGTCAAGACTATTAATCCGTCCCTCCTAACTCGGTTGTCAGATGCCGCCTCTGTCAGACAGAGACTCTTCGCCAGAGACATCCGGGCTCGGAAAGTGTCATCGCAGACTCTCGACGACCCTATCAACCAGCCGAAGAAGAATATGGATATCCTACTTCGCGCCAAAGAAATGGGAAAGAAGATTTGGTCGATGGACAAGCTACAGCGGATGCTTGTACTTCTCCTCGAAACTGACCCGTATGTCAGCGCTGAGATAGCATTCGGAGGCCGCAAGCCGAAAGAGATTGAATCTCGAACCACGGAGGACCGCAACCTGTTACGTCTTCTTAACAACGAGCGTGTACACGGACCCTCCGATCGGGATCCGACAGTGAACGACCAGGAATTACACTATTTCAAGGGTCCTTACATATACGTCTACGATATGGAGGAGAAGCAAAAACCTATCATGGTTAGAGAGTATAAGAAGGTGGCGGACAAATCTAGAGGTACTTGGCCCCAATTCAGAACCGCTGCTCTAGGACGCTGCCCGTTCGTGGACGAGTATGAATCCAAAGAAGCCCGGCCACAGGCCAAGCCAAAGGTCCAAGTAACTAGGGCTGCCGCCGCCGCTGCTGCCGAAGCTAGACCGGTACTTCAGCCTCCAAAGAAGGAACCTCCGAAGCCTATCACCGGAAAGCGAACGTTGGGTGAAATGGAGTATGGGCACTATCGTGGCTCTAGTACTGCCTCGATTGAACTGTCCAACTCGTCCAGGTTACCCCTCGGTCCCATTCCAGACTCTCGTCCTAATGCATTTACTGGTCGTCCCGCTGGTCGCCTTTTCGGTGGCGAACCCGTCGCATCTGGTGTTCAACCATCTAACGTGACGTCGGCCATCAGGTCTCAGATGGTGTCTTCCACTGCGACAACTCCTGGTGTCATAACCGGTCTGAGCAAAGAGGTTCATGGCCTACAACGGCAGGTTCTGAAACGCAATAGCACTGCCAATTCGCAGGACTTGAGTTCTCGTCGAACAGTTGAATTGAATCTTCGAGACGACGCTGCGGCGAAGCGGTCTTTCACTTTAGGTCGCACATCAAGCCGAAAGCTTGATTTGATGGACGATAATGCAGCCAGCAAAACCTCCCATGAGGGTACCAAACCGGCGGAGCGACAGGAGAAACGGGAGTCGGCCAAATCGAAGAAGGCCGACCCTAAGCCCGGGTATTGTGAGAACTGTGCCGAGAAGTATGCTGATTTTGACGAGGTAAGACTAAATAAAGACTGCTTTTTTTCTCCTGTATCCGCATAGCTTGCTAATATTTGATTTAGCACATTCTGTCTAAGAAGCATCGCAAATTTGCTGAAGACGAAGAGAACTGGCTCGAATTGGACGATCTCATCTCCCAACTTCAGCGTGTCACCAAGTACCAACCTTTCACATCCGTAAGGATGCATGTATGAGCCACGTCAAAGAGATGAACTCTGTCGATCTCAGAGTATGATGAGGGTTCTCAATCTCCCCCTCTTGCAGATAGATGTTAAGCCCTGACTGGCCTTACACTCTGCGTAGCTTCGTTGCTTACCACGCACCCACCGCCAGGCTTCGGTCACCCTTTAACCAAAATACTAATTTTTGCTTCGTCCTTCCCACGGCATTCGTGATCGTGAAGATACCCTTTTCTTACAATCCTTTCGGCTATTCAAGGCCCCATTGTTTTTCCAATCCGGAACTGGACTCGATATCTTCCTCCAAGGTTCAACGGAGGAAAAAAAGGCATAACACATAAGCATGGCATTGGAGTTTCGGCATTGGTTTCCCGTTCATCATTTGATCTTTCGCATGTTCTGGTCTCATGCATCGACGGCGACGGTGGTTTATGCGTTTCCCTTCAGTTATTATCTTTTTTCTCACCTAGCTGGCCTGGCGGTCGGGGCGTTCTGTCTGCATAGCTCTCTGCATAGCTTTTCGTGGTGGTACGGCATAAATAGGACTTGATACACTGGGTCTGGTGTCAAGGAACAGGATCAAACGCGATAGTATTTGGTACTAATGAAGCGACGACGTAGATAGATGATAACTAGGTCGTGTATGTATAAGTAGTAGTCTACGCGAAAAGGAATAGAAACAAGTTCGATAGCCTTCAACCCTTCTTGGCTACCTAGCTCACGACTAATCATTCTCAATATTCGACTACCTACAATGTCCATGGCTATAGATAGAAACGTTTCATTTCCGGCTGTTGACGAGTAGGCAGGTGTTTAGCTGCCAGCCTTTATCAGACAGTGAGCTAAACTCTTACGCACCCTATGCCTTACCACATTTTGCAACATTTATTGTGCACCACGGTAATTTTGACTAACATTTTTTAATTTTATCGATTACACTAACCTAGTACATCATCCTGACAATGAGAGAAACAGCCTTCACCCAGGTCGTCCATCATCAGTAGTCAGACTGGGTAGCTCCCGGGAGCTACCCAGAGACTCAGATTCGTGCACTGTGGAAAGAAGAGCAAACCCAAATATACCTAGGTAGGTATTTAGGTGGTTTTGTGTGTAAAAACAATGCAAACATCCTCCTCCCTTCTTTCTTTCACTCAGTCCACCCGCCTTCGCCTGACCATGTCCCAGAGTGCTAGTCCTTTCGCCAATGTGACCCATCATGGCTTTTTTTTTTCTTTTTTTTTTTTTTTTTTGGTTTTGGTTTTGGTTTCGGTTCGGATTTGGGTTTCGTCTTGAGATGGGCAAAGCCACTCGTGGCTCTGTCTCAGGCATCATTCAGTCGCCGGAGGTTGTCTGCGCCAGAGCAGTGTGTCCTCGGGGTACTCCAGCCCCAGACACATGGCGTTTGGTTGTGGGCAGTGGGAGTGCTAAGATGTCGAAGGTGTGAAAACTGAGGTTGGCGGATCGGAGGGTGGCCGATGCGGACCTCCACGACCTAAATTTTCGGCGCCGTCATAAGGGCGGCGATGGCGAGGTGCTAGCTCGGTGTACCAGTTAGGCTGTTTTCGCACAGTTAGGAGTGAAAGGGTTTGCGGCCGGGCTCCTCCCCTTGTGGTCGTTGGTGACCCAGACGGCCACGACCTCCTTCCCGTCGCTGGATTCTCTGGTCGGTCTCTCGGGGGGCCAGGTCGAACTCACGCCGTAATTGTCGAAGCCGGAACACAGGAGCGGACGTGCCGAGGCCGTCGGCCTTGTTACTTGTTATCGTCATTGTCACTGTCGCGGTCGTCCGCACTGTCATCTTGTGCCTCTTCCTGCGGTTTTCCTCTTCGTCCTCCTGCCCCTTGACGTAGGGTCAGGGGCAGGGGCAGGAGGACAAAGTGAAAGCCGCAATGTGGTCCTGACCGTAGCCTGGCTCGATAACTAGAAGAGAGGAATGCCCGGGCGCTCTTCGCACGAGCATGCAGCGGCAGGCATGATGATGCAAAATGGGATCGGATCGTCAGTACCTCGGAGTCCCTAAGGGATCGACGGTACTGACGATCCGCCCGGACGACGGACCGCCCAGGACCTCGGTGCCCCTAAGGGGTCGATGGTACTGGGGGTCCGCCACTGCCTCTTTGCAGACCGCACCCTCCTATACAGGATATTGGTTTCGATCAGGGTTGGCTGATCGCTAGTCACTCTGCGTCCCCGGTGAAAAGCTTTCGGTAACGCCCGACAGCTTACTTCTTCTTGGCCCACGCTAGTAGTACCAGTGGGAGCAGTGCTTCCTAACGAATTGGATAGGACCGACGAACAACCCCCTGAGAATTGATGTTAGCCGAAGAGAGTCTAGTTAGGAGCGGCACGTGATGTTCTGTAACTTACGTAGAATAAGGGTGTCATGATGGTAGCTTGTGAAGAAACCAGCTTCGATCCTTGCGGGTGGTAAAACCGGACGTGAGTGTCCTTCTTATAAGAAGACACTGTGGCCCCATTGGTGATTGGTTGCTACAGCAAAGAAGGGGAGAATGATAGGGGTAGGTGTAGGGATGTAGAAGAGTACGTCGATTGTGAAGTTGATGATATATATATACCCTTCCCCTGAAGAGGCATGGGTGCCTCTGGTCTCGTTATGAGTTACTCGTCGATGACCAGAGGCATTGGGCCAGTTTAATCTCGTGGCCCAGGAGGAATTATACGAGTCACTAACGATAGTATCATGTATCAATATCAGTTCAGGTTTCATTAATATTGTCTAAACTACATCTTGCGCGTGTGTGGTCCCCCCAAGACTATACAGAGACGTATTGAAGGCTATCGTCCCTTATCCCTTGTTCCGTCCCAAAATAGATGGTGGTGGCTGTGATGGTGACGATAAAGGCTCGACCAGCGGTTGTGCTGGGAGGGCAAGGGATTTAACTTTCTGGAGGGAAGACGACGGGGAAAGACCTAAAAGTCCTGCCCATCGTCGTCTTCCCCCCAAAAAGTCAGCTTTGCAGCGCTCGTGTAAGCGTGGTCCGGTCGACAATCGCACCGCCTATGGCAGGCTGCGAAGTCGGTATCGGACCAGCTTGTAGCGACGGCGCCGAGAGGGCCAAACATACAGTTGTAGCATTCCTCTCGCGCTTCGCCAACTGGCGAGTTGGAGCGACAGCCTGAGATAGGTCGAGTGTCGAGGCGTGTTCGCAGCGTACCAAGTTGTCGTCATCACCCTGCGGCATGGGTAGAGGGGGGAGCGCGACCCCATGTAAGGGTGGTTTAAGGGGGAAGCGCCCCCTCCCCCTTCCCATTCAGCGTCAGGGTTGAAGCGCTTAGGGCGTCTAAGCGCGCCTGAAGCTCCTGACGGACCCTGCATGGCCGGGTCCTCCACATTGTGCCGGTATAGGCACTGTTGTGCGCTGTCCGGATGAGAGATGTGC
The DNA here is from genome assembly GCA_022495205.1 of Hypoxylon sp. FL1150. Classification (NCBI taxonomy): domain Eukaryota; kingdom Fungi; phylum Ascomycota; class Sordariomycetes; order Xylariales; family Hypoxylaceae; genus Hypoxylon; species Hypoxylon sp. FL1150. Next base: position 71,414 of record MU376227.1, on the reverse strand, counting down.
TTGCCACAGCCTGACCAGGGCCAGCGAAAGGCGACAATATCGCTAATCTGGCGCACACTCCCCCACGACATGTTGAGGGATATCGTGGGGGAGTGTGCGCCTCGATCTCTTGGCTGACCCATGCCTGGGCGATCGTCAGAAGTGCGTCTACTCCTATGGAGTCGCTACTTGCGATTGACGATCGCCCAGGCATGGGTCTAGGGGTAGTTTATCCTCCTGCCCAGGAGGCGGCACTGAAGGTAGAAGCCAAGCAAAGTGGGTTTGAGACAGGGCGGGGACGGATTGCCTCGGGAAGATCGGCGGTATGCTCTGTGGTCCCGATCCTCGTCGGCGCCCTTGCGCGGCGGCATCCAGGAGCACCAGTAGCTCGGTGTCCCTATGGGATCGATGCTACTGGCGCTCCTGGCGGGCCTCGTGGAGCCGTTAGGGTAGCTCTGCCTCTCTGAACAAGTAGGCCAGTCACCCACACGAAATAGGTCTTAGATCGTGGAGGGTGGCCGGGCCGCGAGCTGTTACAGCTCGGCGATCCCCGGCCACCCCCAGCTCCCTGATGGGCGAAGAACCCATAGTTGATGGACGGCATCCCGAACTCCAGTCCAGATCTCTTCGTCGGGCTTGTACTTGATAACTGCCTCGAAAAGAGGTCTTATGGACTTAAGGCTGAAGCCTTCGATGTCGATAGTGTTTACTACCCTTCGCATGTCATCTTGCAAGTTTTCATCGCGTCGGATGACAGCGGGGATTATGATATGGCTCCGATGCACATTCGATCACTAGCTGCATTGCCTCATCTGCGGGCGGGCCCAGGAATATCGATCCCGTTAGTCGGGTCCATGATTCCCAGTTGGTGTTTTGGGCTAAAACGAGCTGGTGATCCAAATAGGCAGAATGCAGACGCTGCCGAAGTGAGATGCAATACCCTGTCCGTCTTCTGGATTTCGAGATCCTCTTGACTTCTCCGCGGCACCGCGTAGGAGTACGTCTCCTTGCAGGCCCCTTGATGAAGGCATCCCGCTGCTCGATGGGCTGACTGCCAGCCTGAGGGGCGACGGTCAAGCGCTCGGACAAGCCCCACTCCGTGATAGTGGTGGATTATCTCGGTCCGCTCCCGTTGATCGTGGATCGCCGTGTTAGTGTGCGTATCGCGGATGCGCTGAAGAAGGCTGTTCCAGACCTAAACCCAACATCTTAGCATGAGTTATCGAATCGCCATCAGGATTATTCTTGGTGGATTGACCGTCGGCCTTCTGACCGGCGGTCAACGGCTCGGGCGAGCTCCACTGCGTGATTGTGGCCGTAGTTGGCTGCCGTGCTTGCGAGCGGAGGTTGTGCGGATGAGTTGGCGAAGGCCGTTTCCGGACCGGAACCTGATGTCTTGGCATGGGCCGTTGGACCGCTAACCGAGTACAAGGTTCGTCTCGAACTCGCGGAGTGGCTAAGGCGGCTGGAGCTAACTCCGCGGGGATGCCATCGATCCATCACGTGCCCGCGGCGGGCTGGATGCCGTAGACTGCGTAGGCCGCCGCGTGAGCTGTCCGTTATACATTGTGCCTAGGGAGGGAGGCTCGCCCGCTGGCGTTCGGTGTGTTACGTCTCAATTGCCTTCGGGACGAACCGGGTCCACTCTTTTTCGGGCCGCGCCCCGGCTCGCACCGGCCCCGCTAGTGAGACGGGGTTGCGGGCCGACGCATCGAAAGTGGACGCGCTTCCAAGCTCGCGGAGTGAATACCGGAAGGCCCGCCCATCATGCCCGCGAATCATGCCCGCGACCCTAGATATGTATGTAGGGACGTGAGACGAGGGTGTGGGTGGGGGCGGGTATTGATGGGGGGCGGCGTAGTACTAGCGGGCGAAGTTCGGACTGAAGACCGGCGGGGTGTTAGCTTCGGGAAGGAGAGCCCCTTGGCAATGTACTTCGAGAGGAGGCCCTTGGTGTGCATGGGTAAAGGGCTTAGAGTCCCACACTCCTCAGTACTGCTTCGTCGCGGAAGAGCGGACCCCCTTATGGTTTGTTTTGTTAAATCAAAACTCTCGTAAGGGAGAGGAACGGCCTCCACTCAAACAGTTTGTAGAGTCCCAACTCCCCGGCTGAAGAAGGAGATGGTTAGGTCAGATCGACAATACCTCGGGTTCCCTATGGGGTCGATGGTAGTTACTGACGATCTTCCTTGAGGGCTCCTGATAAGATAAGGCTAAGAAGACTGTTAGCTATTTCTAGTTGAAATAACTAGGGTGAGGGCGAGGTATTAAGAGAGCGGGTTTTTAACTTACTGGCAACCAAGCACATGCGTTGATCATAACCACGGGTCTGGAGGTTCTAGAGGTTGCAGGGCGGCCAACTCTTAACTTACGTCAAAGAGTTGAAGTTGGGGCCTAGGTGGCGGGGAAGGAGGGGTCGACAGCTGTCGATTGAAAGCTCAAAGCCGCATCCTTGTTTCAAGGTTCGCATGCCGTTGTGTGTTGACGAGGGAGTGTTTTGGTTGCGATGGCTAGTTGGCGCGAGTTTCGGTGGTAAGTGAGCTCCACTTCCAAATCTTTCTCCAGTAGGGTTTTAGTTCAGGGCGAAAAAGACTGATTGAGTTGTTAGCCAGTGCTTGGGGATGCCTCGGCGAATTGTTATCTTACGGGCCACATGCTTCTGCAGAAACTTTCCCTCGGAACCAGTGTTTGGTAATTTGAGGTTCTTGTTAGGCCTGTGATTATTCAGAGAGTGTTTTTCTGGCAAAATGTGATGTTAGTATCCGTGTTTGAAATGGTGCAGTTGGAATAAACAACTCAAATGTGTCTAATGTCAACCAAATGCGAAAGGGTGATAGCGGACATAGGTATTCAAGGGTATCTTTGCAATCGCCAAAGAGCGCGAAACCCACAGATGTGTTACATGTATTGAAACATATAATAGAAGGTATACGAGGAAGGAGGAAGGAGGAAAGGATGAGTGGTGCAGGGTTGGGAAAAGGAAATACATTGTGTGTGGGGAGTTGGGAGTTTGGGTATTGATGGTGGGAGTTGATGAGTAGGCGGGAGTTAGATATGTTCAGGGCTTGTCACGTACCTTTCTTCTGAAGTGTCAATGCAAATGACCAGTTTGCATTGAGCAAACTAATTCTAAAGCCTGAGCAACAATAGAATCAAGGAAGGACCATGTCGCGTCAGCCTTGGGCCGACGCGACGTGGTCTTTGCGCGGTGGCGCGGGCCTGGTAAGTAGTAGTTGATCAGCATTGCGTTGATAGCTGCAGAGGTATTACTGCCAGTCGAGATATAATGTAGGTGACGCGACGATAGATATGAAGACAAGGTTGATGGATGAATAATAACAACTGATACGACGGTACTGAAGTTGCACTGGTGTTTAAAGGGTACAAACTTGGCCGCGGACAGCGCAATAATCTCTTATGCCTATCTTGCAACTAGTACACGTATGTCGGGGAGTGGTTGATAATGATAGAGTAGTGGATGGTTGATGGTGGTAGGGTAGAAGGGAGGGAGGAAGAGAGACAGTGATCGAAAGATACTTACCCAGGTCGTGGAAGTTCCAACTTATAGTAGGAAGTGAGAGTAGCTTTGTAGAAGTATATGAGAGAGGAGATGGTTGCAATCTATTGATGGTGCTGGTTGAGTGCACCGACAGTGCCGGTGTCGAAGTCGCACTTGTCACAGTGGACTCGTTGCTGATCTTGGTCTAGATAATGTTAGATATGAATATAAGATGTATAGAAGAATAGAAGACATTGAATCATAACTGCTGCTGAGGATGAGTGTGTGCGGTGAGGTGTGGTAGGTTGGGAGATGGATGTTGAGATGGAAGATGATGAAGAAAGAAATGGAAGAGAAGCAAATGGTAAATAAAAGCTTGATCCCAAATAAACACAAATAATATTGGTGGGACTTGTGCCCTGGTCCTGTTTAACGCGACAAAGTCCCTGCGCGCTGTGTTGTCGCAACGGGGTCTATACGCATGTCATGAGATATGCGCATTTTGGTCTCCTTGCCAGTGGGTCTTGGGGGCTAACCCTTACAGCACTACATGTACGATACTGTATTCACATCAGTAAACAAGATATACAATGCTACCTACCTAGTTATTCCTTGTCAGATTCTACCTATTCTCACTGCAGAAAGGAACCCAATTACCCATCCCCTTTCCCATCACCAACAGGCATTCCTAATAGATACTTATGATAGGAGACACCCCACTTGCAACACCCAGCTCCTCTGCTTCAAGGGAGCCAAGCCTGGGATAGATGTGATAGTTTCTAGTCCTGTCCTCTCCGCATAAGTGGCCATGGTGAGACTAGTAGTGTTGAATCCCGTGAAGACCTTCCATGCCTCGTGCTCGGGTGCTCTAGTCCAACTCATGTAGATTACTATTGCATTGCTAGATTAATCAATGCAATCGAATGCACTCGGGGGTTCTGCAGGATGTTTCGTCCAAGGCAAGCGATAATCACGATATGAAAAGACAAGGTCATCCCCGGGTCCAGATTGTGCTGTCATGACGGTGGAACCATAGGGGCTAAACTCTCTACTTTTAGGAGTCGACTCATATCCCATTATGATATTTCCATCGTCCAAGCTGCAAGTTTCCATGCGAGAACACGTAGACCGCATTCTGGGGATTGTCATATTCTTGGTTCAGAGTGGCTTTCATCGTCTCAGTATTAATAGTCACACATATGCCTTCTATTTGATCCACCCAAGATATGATTTCCGAGTTCCCATTATCGAGAATGCCAATCTGGGGAATATTGCCCTCAACTTCCCTTGCCTGCGCATCAAGTTGGGAAGAAAGGGAGAGACCATTGTCAAGTTGAAAATCGCGATTATTTTGACCCTTTTTCATTCATTTGATAGCTTGAGCTTCCCAGATGTCGTCTGATGCCACAGCACCATAGCAACGATGACCAACGACACAGGCTGGATAGGTCAAACCCGCAATGCTCATTCCACGCTACCATCTGTCGAGACCCGGAAAATGGAACAATCATATCTGGAAGAGATCAAGTATAACCATACGCAAGCTTGTCGACAGAGTTACTATGGAAATAACCGTTAGGGATGCTTCGATCCCATCCAAACTCTGTGGCGGGATTAAAGTGCTGAACGTCCGGAATAGGAATCTCGTTATCATGCGCGAGCGGACTCTAACGAAGGAGTACTTCGCTAGTCTTAGTGTCTAGTTCGTAGAATAAGCAATCCGCCGCCGAGCCATCTTCAGGGCTTCTAACAATGCTTACATTGTATCGAGTGACATCATATATCGTGATCAGAATGGTATTATCAGCCGTGATTCGAGACTCGTGGATGATAACATATGATATAAGTTGAGTTGAATTGAGATCTAACATGGAATAATCTTATCTTCTCCTGCAATCAATGGAATGTTGTAGATACTCGTGTAGGAGTCATCGAGGATCTGGATGATGTCGAGACCCCAGTTGTAAGGTTCTGGAAGGGAAATCCTGTTTGAGAACGTCAAGACTGCCTCCCCTTCAAAGGTTTGGTCCTGAATTCGCTGTGATCTCCGATAGTGCTCTACCAGACGAGCTCATTGTCGCCAGACATGATGAACAAGTTGCAGGTATGAGCCTATTCGCCATTCTGATCAAAGGGAAAAAAATTTAAAGGAAGTTGGACCATACTCAGTTACATTGAAAGTTGGACTATATTTTACAGTGCAAGTAACTATCTAAGTTGATATGCCTTGTCATCGAGGTGGGCAAGCCGATTTCCGTCCCCCTAAGTAGATTCGTTTCCCTTCAATATCCTTGGTCAATCGATCGATTTAAGAAATACTGGAATATCGCTGCTGGAAATATCAGGATACCTCTCGAGGACTTGTGGATGATTATCATTTCTTGCATTTGCTAAGTATGGCTATGGTTGGGGTCTAGTCAAGATTTGCGATGAGGAGACTTTCAATAAATACGATCAAATTTGCGCGACTCAATATTTAACCCGCAGATCTGATAAGATTGATCAAGATCAGTAGCCAATAACATCACTCTTCGACCTGCAGACGCAGCGCAGCCAATCATGTCAGGGTAGCATAGCTCCATATGTTATCATTCGCAATTTTGCATTCGCGACGAAGGGTTTTCCTGGATTGGACGGTCAATAGTGAGCGGTAGCTTGCCATTGATAAATAGGGTCTTCAAATGGAACAATTGCCATGTAAGTTGCACAATTTAGATAATTGAAAGGATGGGGTATCTAGGATGTGAGCGCAAACGTTTTCACAATAGCCCGTTAGGTACCAGTGTGATTGTTAACATGATGTGCCACTCGACAAGGATATGATATGTTACACAGGTAGGTCTTGGTCTTATGGTGGAGCATCGTGAATTTCGAACGACTTTAATCACGCGCAAAGATCTTTCAGAGGACACACTTTGGGATGAATTACTATTGGATTGGGAAAATCAATGCGCAACTGGTTCAGAATCCATCGTGAAATCCTATTTCACTACTTAATGTCCTGCCTATCATGATACCCGCCCCCTTCGCATACTTCTCCCAGATCCTAGATGGATGCGCAGAGAACCGAGTAGAAGTGATGTCATACGAAGTCTTAGGCATGTAAAGTAAAGGAGAGCAAATGAATAAGCAAGCGCAGAGGTACCACCGAGAAATGCCACCTAGAGTAGATGCTTAGGCCTCGCCCTCAGCCAAGTGGTCATCGTCATCGTCGCCACCCTCCTTCTTAGCCAGAGCCTTGGTGTTCATTCGCTTGCGCGGCTTCTTCATGGGAGTCTCACCGTCGGCGGTGTCGGTCTTGCGCTTTCGGCCACCCTTGCGGCTGGGAGTAGTGGCATCAGAACCGGCCTCAGCGATAGCGGCGAGTTTCTTCTGAATGGGTCGCCACTGTATCGACGAGTCAGTAATCATTCCCTTAGAGGAGATGCTGCACATTCAAAGCAAACCGAAAGGCGAAAGGGAAAATAGAATGTCACTTACGATGTGTCGCGCCGAGTCAGCGCTGGCATAGCCGCCGCGCTCGGCAAGCTTGGCGCCATCGACCTAAGTGAAAGTCAGCAAGTCGTGCAAAAATGAAACTCGAGTAGCTGTTTCGAAGCCCGTGCATAGTATAGGGTGTCTTGTTAATGAGTGGTGGAAGCGGTATGGCGTGATTCCGTGTGGATTCACGGTCAAGTTGCGTCCCTGGGGTCGGGAACAGGAGTGGAATGGGCGATGGCTTGATATAGAAGAGGGAATGAACTTACCACGGGCACACCGTTCTTGATTTCACTGATACAAGTCCATGCTTTGGCAATGACTTCGAGCTCACGTGCGTTGAACACAGGCTTGTCGCCGTTGGTCTCGGATTTGGTCGCAGGGGATGCCATCGTGAACGATTTGTTGAGTGCTGTGACGGGGAAAGAGGATCAAGTAGATATGATAAGCAGGTGCTAGGTAGAAGTGCAGATGTCCGAGATTCCAGGGAAATATTATCAACGGTGAGCTTCTGGAAAAATAAATAGAGGACAGGTCAGTAGCTCCGCAAGTGGACTGGTCGCTGTTGCTCCGAGGAATAAGTTCCGTTCACACGTTAAAATATGCGTAGCCTAGTCGTATAAGCACCCCTTCTATCACGTGGCACTGTATTAGAATTGTTGCTTAATCCAAATCAAGTGTGACAGGTAGGGCACGAAGCCTACATGTACATACCTAACATTCCTAGGTGCATAATATCATGTACTAGACCGTACCTTGTAGTTCGTTAAGTGTGCCACTGGTATCCACCGTACCTATACACAGCTTTCGTCGATAGTGACTTCCTGGCCCACTACACATATACCTGTGCTTTACCTGGTGTCTCCTCCTGTAATTTTCGGTATGCGTTGGCTTCCTACCGAGTACCGACCAATATTACTACTTTCTTCTTCAAACCGAAGACCACTTTGCAGACCAGACACAACTTCTACTGGATTCAAATATCTTCAAATGACCCAATGACTAGATCTGCAAAGGACTCACAGCTTGCCCATTTGGGCTCGCATGGATTTCCCCCAATATAATGATCAATCTATGAGGGTTCTGAGATTGTCTTCTAACGGGTGTGCTGCCTGGCAGTATGTTTCCCTGAATCGCTTGGTTGGTTTTAGCAAGGCAAATATGCCATCAGTTTGAATCATGATGCAATATGATTTTATTTCTAAATCACATATCTTACGTGCAACCTTAACACTGATCTGTAACATTAAAGCACTGTAGTATTATTAAGAAAATTCCAGATTTTAAAATTATCCAATGTGAATAGATTTTATTTCCATACAAAATACAGGGCATTTTTGTTTAATTTGCCACAGGATATCTCTCGGTACCCAGTATGCACTGACGATCTGGAAGAAATAACCTCAGGAAGGCATTTTGACAGCAGAAATTGTAACATCTCTTGGCTCTCGAACAGAAGCCGAGAAGGTAAGCTTAGTTGTCCAAGAGACCATCTTAAACGTTTAAGTGCAAACCTTAATGTCACATACATATATCTTGTGCTGTCTGTCTAAATTGTAGATTATTTCTTGTTATTGATGAATAACGATCTACTAGATTCTCCTCATTAGGTGGCTTGACCCGAGATATGAGACGCTACCGTTAGGCACTAGGAAACTTTCTGCGCTCTGGTTGAATTTGACTTCAACTGGGCTAACCTTGATAGCAATTTCTGTAAGCATTCTTTTCGTATGTAGAGGTCTATGACAAAAATACTCAAAATGACCAGCGTGAATACACGTTCTGAGGTACACGTGATCGGAACTCGTTGTCTTTAGTCAAAAGATTTGCTCTATAATGCGTCACACATGCCATATCGTCGTGATCCATTGCGCAAGCATCTTGATATATCAATCTTTTATTCATACTTCTCTACTCGGGATTAGTTTAGTCACCGTATGATAAAAAATACCATGATCTCTTATGCTTATGCATTTTTAATTTCATATGTGAACGATTGCCTGACCTGGCTATAGGCCAATTATGTACTGCAAAAAGCGAATATTTGCCTAGGTTACGGTATGGAAAGCTAGCAAATGTAAGAGATGCCAGGCCCGGGTGCATTTCTAAGTCACTGATGGATGTTAAGTCTATGTCCGACCATTCTCTTCCATGGGTAAAAAGGGCGAAGACCTGGCAGCTATGGAAATCCTACCCAGTTACCACCGTATTTCTCCATAAACCTCAACTTAGGTACTCTTTAGGCGGCCATTCCTTGCAGCTACAATATATCTACTAGGTATCTATGTTCCATTCATGGTTTGAGAATCTCTTACCTTTAGGGGGCCCGCAACTAGAGTAGAACGCGCTTCAGCTTCACCAGCCACCTTAGTTAGGTTTCTTTATTAAACGAACGTAAGATCTTTTCCTCCATCAACATTAACTTCTGGGACCGAAGGAGTCCGAATTGGTGTAGTGGCTAACATTTGGTGCTCTCATATAGATATCATTCAAACAGTTGTCTAAGTGATCCACCAAGCCCGGGGTTCGATTCCCCGATTCGGAGTTATTTTTTTCTCTACCGTCTATTAGAGGCTCTTATCTTGAAATGAGAATCTATCGGTGACCTATGCAGCCGGCCCAGCGTACACAAATTCCCTCCTTCTGTCTGTGATAGCGCCTTGTTGCTATGCGCCACCCTTATGCCCTATTGGTTGTTCTACAGTAGAACACACCTAAGCTTCCCAGGCATACAAAGACAACCCTTTTTTCATGGTGAAAGTAGGTATACTACTTGTCATTTCTAAAGAAACTCCATACGATCATGGGTAGCTGCCGCACTCAGTTGACCTCGACACGGTCTACTTAGTCTGTAAAAGGAGACCCATAATCATAGCAGGCTCAATGGTCTAGTGGTAAGATTCGCGCTTCGGGACTACCATCCTAAATGCGCGAGACCCCGGGTTCGAATCCCGGTTGAGCCCTTGTTTTTGGAAAATATCCATTCCGATAATTCCTTTTGCTTCTACTTGACATGTCGCATTTGTTGCTAGGACCTTAGTGGTTAGGTAATATTATCATCTTCTCGTATACATAGGTACATCTACTCTTAGGATACTGTGCAGTAGCAATTGGGAGAACGAGTGTATGAGTTTGACTATGCGATCCAGTGCTTTGGTGGGAAAACAGAAAATTCTTCGCTAGGAGATAGTTTGGATATCCACTTTCACCACCAAGAAAATTGTCACGATGGCTAGATATGTGGGTCTGAAAAACCTCAATCTATCTCGAGGGTAGCTAAGTCGAAAACGGGAATGATCGACGCAAATCAGTCAAGTGAAGCTGAACGATCTAGGTACCCAGTGCAGCCGCTTTTCTAGGAGAGGCATCCCACCTGGATAGAAATAGTATCGCGGCCTTTCCGTCCGTGGTTTTCGAAGAAGAGATTCGCGTATCTACCTTTATCAGATGTAGGTAGATAGGAGTACATGCCCTGTTATCATCGAAGCGACTGTCCCGCTCTGCTTCTCAGCTTTGTTTCCGTTTCTTGCCATGCCTATAAGACAGTTACTTTTTCATTCCACCTGGCCCATGCTTCTCCCCTGGTAAGCTACATCCTATTACGCCGGCCATCGATCGTACTCATCGATACCAGCTCCTCTCCCCTCTCGGGGCTTGCAATGGCTCGCCGCGCGCATTCCTCTGGCGGCAAGACCTGGTCTTCTTCCCCCAAAGACTTTGTTAAGCCAATCTTAAGCTTATTCTCGGCTTCCAGCGACTGGGGTGGCATCGTGGCGGGAAACACGGTGTGTACGCGCACGCGGGGCAGAGGCTCATCTCCTGCGGGGGTTCGGAGAGCGCTCGGATTGCTGCTTTCGTTGGGCTATAGGGCGTGAAGCAGCTGTAGAAGGACACAAAAGATCCTGAGTAAATCAGGGCTTACGCCGGCGGCCGTGTACGCTTCGCGCTATTTGATGGAGCTCTGGAACCGATCCATAGGTGTGAATGAATTAGGTGATGATGTTTGCGTCGAAAAGTCGTCCATTAACGAGAAGTTCATTCTTCGAAAGCTGCGACCTCATTTCTGTCAAGGTAGACGCTTCCTTCACAGCCCTGAGCCCTGGGGACGTACAGACGCATGCGAGCGGACTGAGCGTGTCTGAGTGTACCACCACACCGGAGGACGCATTTGGTTGCTGATATCTTTCGACAGATTCAATTTTGCTGTTTAGACGTGTACGCTGCCAGTCCACCATATCCAGCAGTCCTTGCACAGCAGCAAAGGCTTACAGCTTCCTACAGTGACACGTCTCCCACAGAAGCACCCCTCAATGCGCTCTCTCTCTCTCTCTCTTACTCGTTTTCATGAGGTAGGCTTACAGAAACAAATGATCCTAAATCATTCATCATTACCTCCGCTCAAATCTAACCTGGGGGAAATGCGGATGATACGATGGGCGTGAATGCCTTCGTTGTTGTGCTCGCCGTCGTATCTGTTGCACTAAGGTTTTACACACGCATTTTTACGCGCGCGGGTCTGGGAGTGGATGACTGGTTGATTCTCTTAGCTGTTGTAGCGACATTGTTTACCGCAGTCTTACTTCTATGGGGTACGCTTAGTCCACTGACTCCGTCAGTCTACGTTCGTATCTCAGGGGTGGATTAGAAGTCGCTGATTTTACAGGTAATGCTGTTTCCCTGGATGGGCTCTGGGTCTCCGACAGCGCTGATCCAAGTTACGTCTCCATACCGATATCCTATCTGATGCTTGTTTTCGCCATTTCGGCCCTCTACTTCACAATGGCAGGAACTATTGAACTTAGTACCTCATTCGAGTATGACGGGATCTTCGCCATTAGTCCGATATTCAGTTACTTGGTGTTAGGCTGTCATGACAACAAATCATTTGTTCCTATGCTGGTTATATCTAGTACCTTTATGACTAGGGAGCTGAATATCCCTCTACCTGGATAAGGCAGTCCGATACGTCCATGATGCGTAATTATCCATCTTCCGTGCAGATTACTATGGAGTTGGAACGAGTAGCCGATGGAAGAAAGCATCAGCTAATTCAGAACTGGGTTTCTCATCCCGTGATATCACACCGCATGTGGGGGGAAGCATCGGTACGACGCTGTGTGCGGGGGCCGATATTGGCATTTGATGCAAAGGAAGGAAGGCATCTGTCTGTGGTTCGTCTCTTGTGTCACCAGTTCATTAGCCTCGAAAATGGAACATAAACACAAGCAGGTAGTAGACCATCTTGAAGCTATCACAGCCGCCGACTTCGAGGGCCATGAGAGTGAGCAATTGCATCTCATAGCTAGCGCGCGTAAGCTTATCAGCCGGCTGGAAACGGACGAGGAGAAGTTTTGTGGCATTTCCTTCTCAGAGCCAATTATTTATGCGGCGTTGAAGACGTGTATTGACGCAGGTATTTTGCGCGGATGGGCTGCAGCCGGCGGAGGTGAAAAGTCACTTGAAGATATTGCTGGGTTGGCTGCAAATAACTGCGACTTAAATCTACTTCGTACGCATACCACGGTGCTCTCAAACCTGCCATCGTGGAGTTAACGGTCAAAAGGACGCTTATTTCGCCTCATAGCATCGACGAATATCATCGAGGAAACGGGCGAGGACCGATATAAACCTACCAGCTTCTCACTATCGATTGGCGATGACTCTACGAAAATAGCGCAAGCTCTCATAGCCAGGTAAGATTTCCGCTGGAGCACGCCGACTCTGCCGAAATGCTAAATATTTCCATGAAGAGCCCATCACTGGGAAACGTGCAGTCAACATTTACCATCGTTTTTGGCCAAGACTTCGTATCGAGAACCCCTAGACTCGAATCATACCAACTATCACGAGTCGTTTCCGGAGGGACTGTCTTTCTTCGACAGAGGCCTATCAAACCCTATTTACCAAGAGAGTTGGAGTGGTTTCATGACCGCATGGGCGAGATATAAGATACCATGGCCGCAGTTCTATGATACGGCGTCTCTAATCGAAGGGGCAGATCTCTCTGACGGTAAACCGTTGGTCGTCGACATTGGCGGTCATCACGGCGTAGACATCCTTACGCTTACGAGGAAACATCCGAATCTGCCAGCCGGATCTCTCATTCTCCAGGACCTCCCAGGCATTGTGGCAGGTCTAGACCTTGGTACAGACAAGATCAAGATCATGGGCCATGATTTCTTTGAGCCTCAACCCATCCATGGTATGCCCTATCATGTTTCAATAAATACGAGGCGTTTCTGTTAGATTGATGACTGCTAACAGATGCCGTATGCAATAGGGAGTCGTGCGTATTTCTTTCATGCGGTATTCCATGACTGGTCCGACGAGGTCGCGATTAAGATCTTGAGGAATGTTGTCCCAGCAATGAAGAAGGGATATTCGAAGCTCCTCATTTGCGATATTGTGATCCCTCCTACAGGTGCGAGCATCACTCAGGCAATGATGGATGTGAACATGATGGCGTTGTTGTCGGCTCACGAAAGGACAGAAGCCATGTGGAGGAGATTGATAAACGAAGCTGGATTCGACAAGATTAAAATATGGAAGGACCCACGGGACTTTGAAGCCGTGATCGAGGCAGAACTAGCATGATTTTTGATGAAAACGCTCATAGCACTTAGTACCTACGTAGTTCCAGAAACATGGAATGCAAGCCCAACCATCTGCTTTAATCGCGTTTGTGAGTATCTAAATGAGCCATGCTATCTGCAGAGAATGATGTTCGTCATGTTTTGTGACAGCTGGCAACCCGTCTGCCAGGCTGTTGTATCACAGGATCATCTGCCAGCCTAACAGCCGTGTCAACCTAGATGCCCAGACAGGTGATTGCTCTCAACTTTCAGAACGGAAAGCGAAGAAGATTGGCGATGAAAGGGTTCGAATAGTAGTGATGAAAGTAAAACATGACGAAGGCGGAATATGACGAAGAGGTGAATAAAACACGGGGGGAAACTTGCGCTTGAGGGGTAAGACCCCCTAGCTTAGCTAAGCCTTAGGTTAGCACCTACAGTCGCTACAGTCGCTTAGGTACCTAAGGTTAGGTTCAGCTTGATCTGTGACTGTGACACACCCAGACCACCCAGACTCATACAAAATCGCTTGCCGCAATCGTCAACCACCTGCTCATCCAAAACATGCTTCTTGACTCCGATATCCAATAGACAGCAAACTTCTCGTATATATTCACCCTTCCAAAAGTTTATATAAAGTAAGGCAAGATGGAGTATCCAGATGTTCCCGAGCGCTCATCCCCATCACCTCCGGCTTCTCCCACCATTCCGGATCGGCCAGCGTCGCCCGAATTACCACTCACTATGTCTGCATCCGCCGTTCTCACAGCCCTGCCTCATGACGCAACTTCAGCTTTGGCCAGTGCGGGCGAGTTCGAACAGGAGAAGATCCTCGTCCGCTTCAAGGCTGTCGGGTCCGCTCCGCAGCTGAAGCGCGAAGTGCGGCGCATAAGCGCGACCCAGAAATTCGAGGCCGTCGTATCTCACCTGCGCAAAGCCCTGCGCCTCAATCCGACCGATGGTCTATTTCTCTATGTCAACAGCGCATTCGCCCCCGCCCTTGACGAGATCGTCGGCAACTTACATAGGGTGCGTGCAATACTCCCTGCTTGTACATGAATAGGGTACTTAGGGTACTAATGCACCAGCAGTGTTTCAAAGATTCAAGTGATCAATTAATTGTGGTCTATTCCATAACCCCTGCGTTCGGATGAGCTGCACCACGACTCAAAGCACGACCATCTCCGTAGTATTCCCCCTTTACGCCTATTCATGCTAGCACTTTGAAATCAATCCAATCCGATAGACTTGCGCCTTTCAACCCAGCAGTCTAACGTCATACGAAGGCCGACCAAGCGAAGAAAATGGTATCATATCTTGTCCATCTCCTTCACAAACGCCTCAAGCTCCTCTTTAGGAATGGGATAAGTATGTTCTCGTGCCGGGTATTGGCGGCTTTTCACCTCGTCCCGGTAGGATTCGATGGCTCGGAGGCTTTCGGCCCATACGTTACCGTACTGTTTCACGAATTTGGGAATGAAACGGCCTGGCGGGAAATACCCGGACATGTCGACTTGAACGAGCACTTGCCCAGAGCATCCGTTACCGGCCCCAATTCCAATGGTCGGCACTGAAAGCTTTTTGGTGATGATGCTTGCAATCTCTGCCGGCACTGCTTCCAAGACCATGCCGAAGCAGCCTGCTTCTTGAACAGCGAGCGCATCTTCCAGTACTCTCATCGCACTTTTCAACGTTTTTCCTTGCACACGGAACCCTCCAAGAGAATTCTGACGCTGAGGGGTGAGCCCGACGTGTGCCAAGACGGGAATACCAGCTTGAGTTAATTTCGCGATGGTCGGCGCCATCTCTTTCCCGCCTTCTAGCTTGATACTCTGGACGCGACCATGCTTGACGAATCGTATAGCAGTTTCTAGTGCTTGCTCTGGTGAGATCTCGTACGATCCCATGGGAAGGTCTCCAACCTTGGTTTTTTATTAGCGTTATGTCATATCTCCCAGGCTAGCAAAGATGGCCTTACCGTGAAGGCAGCTCTAGTGGCACGCGCCACTGACCGGCAGTGAAGTAACATGTCTTCAACCGTCACTTCGCTGGTGTCTGCCATACCCAATGCGACCATGGCCAGGCTATCACCCACGAGTATGATATCCATGCCTGCGGCATCAGCGACGTGCGCACTTGGAAAATCATGCGCGGTCATGACGGTGATGGGTTCCCCCTTTTTATATAGTGACTGGAGGCTTCCCAAAGTTACTTTCTTTCTGGGAGAATCCGTTGCCGAGGCCGTGGGTGAATAGGGGGAGTGCGAGCTCCATCGGTTCTGTTGCCATTGGTTTCGCTGCAGTGACGATAGTAACGGTCTACCAATGGCGAGGGCAGTAATATCCCGACATAGCAATGAAGCACGTGACCTCGACAAGAATTGAGCCATTTGTGTTGATGTGTCGTTGATAATTGAGCCCAGAAAATAATGAGTTTCCAGGTTCGAATGAATTGTTAAATAAAAGTTAATAAGAGTAAAGTTCGAAAAGTGGTCATGTCCCTGAATTGGCGCTGTTTTTATCCTTTGGTCATGATGGTTTTTGCTGCGTACAATTGAGTCTCCCTGCGCCATTCTTTGGTGTTTTTTCCAGGCCTGTCTTGTAGGTAGCCATCTGACCGCTAAAGTACACCGCTAAGACAGGTACGTACCTAGGTTATGTACCTAATTGTCTGACGCCGAGGTACTCGGCTAAACGACGGGTATCTCGATATTTCCAGGTTCCCAACGTATATTCTGTAAGTTCAACCCTACCAACGTTTCATGGGCCATCCGAGCTACACATTCGCAATCAATGTTAAGTCGGAAGGAAGCCTCGTCTGCCCAAAATCCAATCTTATAGAACTCTAGAGCAGTGACATGGGTTAGCAGGCGTAGGGTGGCGAATGAAAGTCTCGCTTAGTAACATAAAATACCCCTTGCGGTGGCCCGTTAATACAGTTCCGCCAAAATCAAAAATTAAATATCAATTAGTCCTAAAGGGGAGAATTTTCATATAAACCATATCTATTTATCCTTATAAGCGGGAGAAATACCTAATTAACATATAAATTAAAAAATTTTTATATATAATATATAATTAATATTTTTATTATTTTATCCGATATAATAATTTATTATTTAATTAAATAAATTAATTATTTTTTAAAATAATAATTAAAAATTTAAATTTATTAAATAAAATAAAAAAAAATAAAAATATAATATTTAATTATATTATTTTATTATATTAAATTTTTATTTAAATTATTATTTAAAAATATTAAGTTTTAATTAAAATTATTATTTTTAAAAAATATCATATAATTATTTTTATTTATTTATTATTTTACGTGATATTTTCTAATATAATTTTAATCTAAAATTTTATTTTTAAATCGAATTTTAATTAATAAAATTAAAATTTAAATTTTCGCTTTTTTATATTTTATTTAATAAGATTAGTTTTGGCTTTCTAACTATTTGAAATGGTTGATTTATCTAATTAAACTGTTAGAATTATCTTAATTATATATAAGGTTATCCCAATTCCCTATTTCAGGACTAGGCGATTTTCAATTTTTGATTTTGGCGGAATTGTATGAACGGGCCACTCCACCCCTCAAAACCCTTAGTAAGCAACTCCTGACTCCGCCGAAAATGCAGACAAGAGCTTAGGGGTTGCATTGAATTTGAGTGAGTTCAGGATGAGAAGCTGGCATAGACACGTCGACATTGGCATACAACCTGGACGGTTTATCTTTGACAACATTCTTCCGGGTGGTATACAAAAACAGCTGACATGCGCTCGAATTTACAATAACATCGGGCATGGTTACGCGTACACGATGTTGAATGGCGCCAAGGTCATGCTCTCATAGTCGTCTTCGTCTTCCGGGTCTCCAAATATCCGCAAAATCCGTACCAAGAGCTGATATCGTCCTTCGGGCACCGCGCCGCCATTAGCTAGCAAGCCGGTAAAGGGAGAAATGTAATATGTTCGTTGCGAGTATTCAATGGGGTAATTGAGCGCGCTGCCGACGATCTTCACCCCGAGCACTTCCGTGGTGGTGACTATAGCAGGGTCGTCGAGAGGCACGACATCGCATCTGAGCAATGGAGTTCCGGCGTTGAGCTGAATGACTGCCGTCGGGTAGCCAATACTGGCATCCGGCTCATCTGTCGCGTTAGCTGGGAGCGGTACAGAAAAGGTAGTGTTCTCGAGGGCCGCATGCAGAGGATCGGTGTAGTTGCTAAGGAAGGTCCAGTCCGGATCCAACATTTTCGGGGCGGAATACATGCTCCCAACCACGCCAAGGTACGGTATCGATAACGTGTCGCCGTTCGTGCCGTTGATGGTTATATACCCGCTGTATACCGGCAGCAGAGTCTCGTTAAGACCCGATGGCGGCGTCGGCGCCACCGTAATATCAACCGAACCTCCAGCGGGGACCACGACCTTCAATTCCGAGAAGTCTAGCGTTGCGAAAGCGTCATCTGTAGGATTTGGGTAAAAGGATGGGTAAATACTATCCCTATTGAATGTGTACACCGTGATAGCTGCCACGTGGCCGATCTCATACGTTACGTCATCTGATCCTAGGTTTTGAATGCTGAAGTTGGCACTTGGTATGAAATTGGCCGTGTCGTTGAATGAAATACTGGCAACGCTAGGAATCGTTTTCGTGTGGGCCGCGTCGAAGGCCTGGATTAGCCCTCCACCCTGCTGAGGCACGGGCGCAAGTCGACCACTTGCATCTTCCGCCCATATCTTCGGAATGGCGGTAGACGAGACCAATCTCTCCAAGACAGAGGGGTCCAGCGTGTCCCTAGCCTGTGAGACAAGAGCATATATCGCCGCAGTCAGGGGGCAAGCCATCGACGTGCCAGAGAGCACGGCGTACCCGCCAAGATCTAGGGGGTACGTTGAGAGAATATTTCCGCCCGGAGAAGCAAATTGCGGCTTCACGTCTACCTCCCACGTTGGGCCCCAGCTGCTGAATGAGCTCAAAAGCCCGCCATATTGAGTATCTGGTGAGGACTCTAAAAGTTTATCGGCGTGGTTTTGATCTGTCATGTGCAGGGTAATCTCCCTGCCCTCATTCAGGAGATCAATCCATTCGACACCTTGTGTGGCTGTGACCATACCAGCACCGAGGATCTCTGGAAGAAATGAGACATACACCAGGGTTGTCCTGCGAGCCATTAACATATTAGGATATCGATAGAGATATCGCAACTCACGTCGGTCCGTTACTATACAACATGATGTTCCTTGCACCCTTATCTGCGACGTTCTGGGCTTGCTGATATACGGCGCAGTTATTTGCTTGGCGTATTAAGACCATGTACTCAGAAAGGTCAGGCGTGTCTTCAGAAAGTGCGCTACATGCGTCATCTTCGACCTCAGTGTTATTACTCACTGCCCATAGTGGGAGCGAGACATTAGTATAAGATGGATTACCCACCTCCCATCCAAAGACCTCTTCAGATGAGTTATCCACGCTGAAGGTGGCGCTGACGAGGAGCTGTGGTATCTCCGTATTACTGATAGAAGCCACGGCGGTCACCCCCTTTCCGTTGGCGGAGCTACTAGCAAAGAATAGACCGTTCGACCCGTCGTTTCCAGCTGATACCGTGCAAGGAACACCAGTTTCAACAATACGTTGTACGGCCACGGCCCATGGGTCTTCAGACCAGCCAGACGGACCCCCAATGGAAGACGTAATTATATCACTGCCGTCTTCATAGGCCTGGTTGAACGCCGCGATCAATACATCATCGCTCGAGCTGCCAGCGCAGCCAAAGACCCTGTACATTCCCAACGTCGCGTCGGGCGCAGCGCCTGTGAAACCTAGCCCGTTGACCTGAGCCGCCTTTGGAGAGAAGCGAACAGGGGTTAGTTGAGAACACAGTCCACTAACGATGATAGGGGCATTACAATTATACCCGAAACGTGAGTGCCATGTCCGGCGCAATTATCATACGGGTCAGGGTCAGGCACTGGCACATTAAGACCGGTAAAATCGTCGCCAACCAGATCGGCCCCGTATGAAAATAAGCAGCCAGGCCCGAAACAGCCGTCGCCTAAAGCAGGGTCTACATCCTCTGGCGTTAGTAAATCGTGATCATAGGAGGCCTTTCAGTGGGTGCGTTGAAAAAAGCAGCTCCTTATGCGTACGGTTATAATCGACCCCAGTGTCAACGATACCGATACGGACACCAGTTCCAGTGAAACCTTCCGCCCGAAGCTTGTCCACCTGCGTCATGACATGCGGCGAAAAGGTATCATTCGCGGACTCCTGCCGCCTCTTCAAGGCTACGCTGGCATCTGCGCCGTTGCCGACCCAGACGACCTCATCTTCCGGAACATTGCGCACGCGGATTGGCCAAACCTTACGGACTTTTGGCATGTCCGATATCATCTGAGCCGCCACATCGGAGTCATTTTGGGAGACATTTTTGAGCCGGAAAGAAAGGCCTTTGAAAAGCGAGTAAGACAGGTCTAGGCGTTTCTCCGCCTCCACGTTGGCTGCAGCCAGGTCGCCGTAAAACGAGTCTATATCCTATCATCGGTGAGCACTAACACATGTTTATACAAAATGATGAAAAGCTCAAACCTGATCATCGTGTAATTCGACAATGTAGGCGCCCGGGACAATAGGTGCAGCAGCGACAGCATCATTGGAATTGTGAACTGCAGCCGACGAAGCAATTTGAACGAGAGCCTCTCCCAACAGGGGCAGAAGAGCATGTTGAACCCGCATATTTCCTCGGCCCTGGAGAGCACATGGTGAATTGATGGGCCTGTTCGCTTTTAAGTACCCGGATAGACATCAGGCCCTATCGAGAGAAGACATTGCGGGCTAACAACTCCAATGCAACGTCGAGATCCCGCCCTATGCATTGCAGATCGATTATATAGCACGCGATATAACATCCGGCTAAAGCGCGCTGAGTGCGAGAAATTGATTACTTGGCCAAGAAGATGCATATACGTTTCTCGCCATAATTCCAAATGCCTATAACATCGGAATGGCCGCCCGGAGCGTAGCTGCAACCAAGCGCCATCGCCGCCAGGTCACAGGCGCCGTGGGGTTTACCGGGGTTCCGGTCTCCTGTTCGAGAATGCGCCGAACTTCATCAGCTGGTGTGGATGTTGGCCTTATCCCAATGTATTGCGATTTCCAGAGCATGGCCATGTCAACCCTGGAGACGTAGCTCACGCCGGGTTCAGAATATTATTTGGCTCGTAAAAGAACCCATGCCTGAGTAGCGCATGCCGACAGCTTGAGGTCTTGGATGCTTATGAGGAAACTCAAGTTCGAGGTGGGAAGTATTTTGAGTGCCTTTGACGCTTGAAGTTGAGAATTATGAGAAGCTTGAAACGGGATATTCGTATACAATTTTTGATTGTTAATAGTTCTGTGATCATTCTGATTTTTTGAATGCGTATTCATACTTAAGCTCCATGACAAGGGTGAGGTCAAATTCCGTCTACCCATATAACAAACATGTCGGAAGTGACCATGAGTCACTGAAGGCTTACTTATGAGTAAGGACTCATTCGGTTCTGACAAACTTATTCGCCTTATAGGCTTTAAATGGCATCATTGCAGATGGATTCCTTCGCCCAATCCGATAAGTGGAAATTCGTCTCGGATAGGGGTAAACTTCCCCGCTTGACCATGACGTGCGAATGAACTAGATATACTATAACTCACGAGGGGCACTCGATTAGACATATGGCTACCAGTCCAGTTGATTGCGATTCTTGAGAAGTTGAAATTTGACCGCTTAGGTATAAGATGTCTCCTTCCCGGATAGAAACTCTTCCACAATACGAATATCCAGGTGAGACAAAGGAGCAGCGTACGTACGTGTCCTCTTACAAACGGGATTCAATAGCTCACTACGATTAGTGGATTATGCAGAATTAGAAGCACTTGATATTTCTAAGTTGAGCGATGAACAGGGGAAGAAGGCACTGGCCGTGCAGGTGCTGAGGTTCATCAACAAGAATGGTGAGGCGGCCAGTTCCCCCGCACGATGTGCGATCTGACTAGCTTCTAGGCTTCTTTTACGTCACTGGTCATGGCTTCTCTGACGAGGAAGTGAGGCGACAGTATGCGCTGTGCAAGGCGTTCTTCGAGCTCCCGCTAGAGGAGAAGCTCAGATACTCCTGCGACACGGCCAAGGGGGACTTCCGAGGGTACAAACCACAGTCTACGGGAGAGCTAGCCGGGCGCGATAACGACGAACGTTATAACATCCCTAAGTTTACTCCGGAGCACGAGAGACCTCACCCGCAGCTCATTTGGGACCATTGGGACGAGATCAAGGACTTCTCGCTGAGGATTCACAACGATGTTCTCGTCCCGCTACTGCGCCTCTTTGCCTACGTCCTTGAGATCGACGAGGAATATCTCATTGAGCGCCACCGATATGACGCGGAGGGCCTCGAGTATCTGCGGTACATGAAGTACCATCCGCGCTCGAGAGAAGCAGATGCGCAAGCCGGCAACATCTGGGCAAAGGGACACACGGACTACAATACGTTGACCTTCCTCTTCCACCAGCCCATAGCGGGCCTTCAAGTGCAGACGCCAGAGGGGAAATGGCAGTACGTGAAGTCGCCAAGGGACGCGATCATCGTGAACATCGCCGATGCACTAGAATTCCTGAGCGGCGGCTATCTGAAAAGTACTGTCCATCGCGTCGTCAGACCTCCTGAAGATCAGACGGGCGAACCCCGGCTGAGCCTAATCTACTTCGCGCGGCCAGAGGCAAACATCATTCTCAAGCCCGTATCTAGTCCATTGCTGCAGCGGCTCGGCTTAGATGCGGAGACGGATCAGTTCTCCCACGACGTTACAGCTGAAGAATGGGCGAGGGCGCGGATTGCCAAAGACCATAGATTTCGCACGGGATTGGTGAACCAGCCGGAAAAGGAGATCATCGCCGGTGTAAGCCAGAAATACTACGACTAGAAGTGATTCGCCAAAGTCATAGTCTACGCTCATCAGCTTAAGGTGCCTGAGTTTCCAGCTCATTGTGAAAAATATAAAATTATTCCCATTTGAGTAGGTACCTGACCTGGAAACTGATGTCCCACCATTGCCTCCATTCCTCTTCTTCGTTGAGGCTGCATTGTGGTAATCCTAGCGCCGTTCACATGTCCCGTCGCGACCCCCAGTAAAACTTGCCCCCATATATCACCCACACTAAACTTCATCTACCAGCTCTCAAATTTCTTTACGTCCCCGATAAGAACGGTCGCCTTGCCGTCGGTGAAGTTGGGGATGTCGTCAAAAATACCCTTGCCCTCCGAGCTTGCCGCCGCCTTGCCCCAGTGGTCGGCGTCTTCAAATTCGAGCCAGGCTATGACGGAGTAGGGCGACTCCTCGTTGGTGTACTGGGCAACCTTCCAGCTCTTGAGGCCAAACTGCGTCCACTTGGATCGGACCAGGGGCATGTGGTGTGATAGATAGTAGTCCATGTCGAACTTTGCTCCCTTCGGGTAGACCACGGATACGACAGTCGATGCCATTGTGATATCTTGGTGCTTTTTCTGAGTGTTGATGAGTTGAGACTGAGTGATTTAGAAAACGACCCCTCGATGGTGCGAGTAATAGGTGGAAGACGATGAATATAGTGGGATCCTTGCGTGACAGCTCTATGTTTATGAAGGGATGGTGTGTCTTTGTGCTGTCCTGAATAGCCGTTTCCGAGGGAAAGTTGAGGGTTATTCTTTATGTATCCGCCGACAGCTTGAGAGGGGCTACCCTACCATCTAGGTAGGTGCCACCCACTCGGCCCTAAGGGGTTGGTGCAGTGTTCACAAGAATCACCGCAATTTGTAAACTTCAGCCGAACCCCGCTTTCGTGTGGGATGCTGGAGATGCAATATTGACGCCATTGTGTCACTTAACAACAACAAAACTCAGAAACCAACTTGCTTTAACACCCACCTACCTATTCCATGAAATGATATTCGCACAGCGATGAGGTCAATGGCTTTAGTGTGATATGAGTAAGCACGTACAATAACTAAACCAATCAGCCTCTACTTCGAACATATCTTGGATGAATAATATGGAGGCACGTCATTCCCCAGATAAAGCTCGGCAACGGAGATAATCGGTTCCTGTTTTTGATCCATCGGGAAATGCGAAGGAAATAAATTCGGTGCTGAAAGGAGACCTCAATCGGTGTTCGGCCCTTAGTCGATACGGGGGCGGTTAATCTTAGCTCCTGCTCGTACCTAGGCCTTATATTATCCCGATCCAGTGTCATTCTTATCTAATCTAGGTAGTAACCTAACCCTTTTCTTGAGGCTGAACGTTAGCAACTTCATTCATTCATTCATAGTTGCTTGTTTCCCTTCGTCTTCCTCTACTTTCTACTCTAAGAACACATGCTTAATCTTGACGCGCCAAAGGCCAAAGTATATGACAAGCTGATAGTCTGTGGCATGTGTTAGGAGTCATAAGAGCTGCTTGTAATTATGCTATGGCAATTTGCGTCGAGATCCTACCAATACGATGTTATCACTATACCAGTCGAGACGAGCAGATACTTGGGAGCCGCATATGGTATTCAGCTTCAATTTAGTCGACTGTAAGGTCAAGACTGTAGCATCTCTGCCTCACATATTCTCACATTTATGTTAATCACTGGTCAGAATCAATTTGTCTTGATATGCTGAGTGGGGTTGCCATTAAGCAAGTAACCTTCTACCTAGAGTAGAACTATCAACTTCGGTATGCGCTGTGTGTGCAAAAAGTTCGCTGTTAGATGTTATCCCAAAGAGGGCAGCGAAACGCAATAATCAAAGTGCAAAGCCGATATCCGTCCTCAGCTATTCCTCCACGCTGTACCAGTACTCCGTGTAGTTCTCGAGGGCGACTTAGAAGTGACCGTAATGAGGGGCCGGAGGGCGGGTGATGGGGTTTCCAGGGTCCTCCACTATCCAGATCTTAAGGGCAGTCATAAGGGCGACGAAGGCAAAGTGGGGGCCGAGCACGCCAGTGACACCGTTGCCGGACAGTCGGAACTGAAAGGGCTTGCGCCCGGGCTCCCCCTTGTAATCGTTTGTGACCCAGACGGCCACAACCTCTTTACCGTCACTCGATTCTCCGATGGGCCGCTCTGCCCGCTTGCCGCCGTGTCCTCCGGTAGGCGCGTCAGTGTTGAGTCGCAGCAGCTTGTAGCCTCGCGCGAGCTTGTCGCCGTCGATGGTGTGGATCTCGGCGCCGCGGCTGCGTCGCCACTCGAAGACCTCGGCGCGTTCGTGGCGGCCCCGGCCTACCACCATAGTGAAGGGGCGGGTGATATGGGTGAGGTGGACGTCGGTGGTCATGTGGACCATAGTTCTCCGGGTGGAGGCCGGCGAGAAGATCTCAATCAGGCCGTCTTCCTGACCTCTGCGACTGTCGGGCTTGTGCAGCTTGCCTAGCGCGAGGCCGTTCTCGGCAGGTCCGACGTACAGGGCCAGAAGAGGATGCGGTGAATTTCGGTCGCCTGTAGAGACTCGGAAGAGCAGCTTGCCGGGTTCTTCGCCGAGGCAGAACTCGTTCGAGACGTTTCGCTTGGGCCAGTAGGCAGTTACAACACGAGGGATGTTGATGTAGTTGTTCGGCACGGTGATCCCACGAGGGCTTGCGACAGGGGCTGCACGAGAGCGTGAGGTAGTGTCCATGGTTGTGTTCTGGGCTGCGGTTGCGGCTGCATATGATGGAGGATCACGGTATGGCGGGGGAGCATCCGCGGGCCTGGGTGAGATATTGTCAATCTCACCGTAGGGCGGCGGAGGAGATCTTTGACGGCGAGTTGATGAGGACATCTAGTTATTGTGATTAGTAATTACACTTTCAGATAAGGTATAGTAGAAAAATATGATAAGACAACCATAGTGACGCGATAATATGGAGTACTAACCGTGTCGAACTTAATCTCAGATTGTTGACTTTGTGTGTGGTGCAAATGTGTGAAGTGTGATCACTTGCGAGTTGTGGGAAGAGAAGATGAAATCGATGGTTGAGTTAAACTTCGGACCTCGAGGAGCATTATATAAAAATTTATGGGCAACTCGGATACCCTATTGTCGCATTGATAATTGAGAGTGAATGGTCGTGACTGCCATAGAGCCATTTAGTGAATATTACTGAAAAGCGACAATGGGGTATCCAAACTAGTCAGGTTGGCCAAACAGGTATAGCAGATTCACTGGGTTGTCGAGCAACGCCGTGCCTGCCACACTAAGCCCACTGGTTACGATTTGAGATGCTGTTTGACGAAATCTATTGGTGCAAACTAGGTGGTCGAAGATATGGGATTCGATGACTGCAAACACCCAGTACTTAATCACATTGAAGGCCGCCAATCTCAACACCAGCGCATGGCTTATCAAGGCCAGGCTTGTAAAGCTTGAGGTGGAGAACATGAGAAGTATCAGTGCATCAATGTATTTTATTTTCATTTATAATTGAACCAGAATTCGCTTCTCACTACCGGTTGCTGTCCAAAAGAAATTAATCAGCCTTGTAGCCGGTAGGATTAGCAGATTGGAATACCACTGAAATTAATGCGAATCCGGATGAGAAAAACCCCCCCAAAAAGCAGGCTTCCACTCCAGTAGCAAAAGCCGTGTATGTGTCCTGTACTAAGATGTCAAGTCTATTTGATTTTTAACATGGAACTGTTGTTTTAAAGATCGATGTCTGGATATGAGGATCACTGACTATATCTTGGGACCAGCTGTTACGATATAGCTTCTTTTGGCGACAAAAACAAGCGATAGAGTTTCACGAATATCTTCAATGGCACTCCGACGTTGCCTTTCTTTCGATTTATGTCGTTTGAAGTCGCGGCGATGGGTAGATCTAGAAGTATAGCTGTTGGGCTGTTACTTTCCTCTGCGTCCCGATTCAATGCCATCAAATATTCTACTTACTCATAGCCGCTGATACAATTCTCAAGAGAAGGTCGACTCTTGAGATAGATACTACGAAAACAGTATTCTCCTTTTATATTTCATCAATCTGTTTCTTGTGATGCATAATACTCGCACTACATAATAACTACATGGGTCGTAAAAGTAGCAGTCGCCAGTGGCTTCATGGCAAATATTGACTTAGCACTGGCTTATAATACACTACATAACTTAGCCTCATTGCCTGACGCGGGCTATTTGTCGAGGTAAATACTAGGAAAAGTAGATTTGTTATATCTTGATTTATTAGCTAATACCAGGGGCTATAAATAACTAAAATGGTCAACTCGAGATGTTTAAAGAGGTACATCACGAAATCGAAAAGGATTTAACAAGGGGCAGGATTCCAAATTATCCACTCTTCCCCAGAAATCGGATCTGGGTGATGCCCATCTGATCTGTCAGCTTCAAATCTGTTGGCGAGGGTACGAGTATGGACTACATAGAGGACTTCAATACGGAATATAGTTAATCTCCCTCTTAGCTGAACGTCAGTTGTCAGACTTTGATATCGAGCATTTACTTCCGAGCTTCATCGCACATGTTGGTTTTCAAATATAATATACATGAAACTTGACACTAGACGCCATCTCTTACACGTGCCGGAATGGCTGAAGTAATCAGCAGACACGTGCTGAAGATACTCGGGATGACGTCATTTACTGAGGTTGGCAGGGGCCATTGCGACTGATTGGCCATTGCGTGGCTGTGACGAGAATGGCTGAGAACCCTGACGTCACACCTCGCTCTTCACCACCAACCTTTATGAGGGGAGATGTAAGGGTAACAGGGTGGTATGTAGGACGAGGAAAGCCCTTCAAATACCCTTCAGTCCCTTCATTAAGCATTTTTTGGGTCTAACCATTCACGATTCCTACCTACCCACTGTGCCTACAACACTAAACGTCAAATCGTAAATCAATTGCACGCATTCATACTGTACCACACACAATTACAAACCCACCGATCCAATAAACCAAAACACTGCTAGAATGACCAACAAAAACCAAGACTCGGGCGTCACGGGCGCCGCCAAGTTCGTCACGAGCACCGTCGGTAACATCGTCGGTGGTGTCGGTCGCACGGCTGGCAGCGTGGTGGGTGCGGCCAGTCGGGGCATTGGCGACACCGTCACGAGCGCCACGGGCTCGGTGGGGAAGCCAGTCGGCGATGCGGTCAGCTCGGTTGGCACCGGCGTACAGAGCGGTGCCGAGAGTGTATCCAAGGGTGTCGAGAACGCCGGACAGTGGAAGAAATGAACTGCTGTGGACCGGGATGGGTAGGGTCTCTGTGAAATGCTAGGGGTGCAAATTGTATGATATGAAAACGGCTGTACGACTATACGATGCGAAGTGCGTTAGGAACAAATGAAATGAATTGATGCGATCGGAAACCTCGATTAGCTTCATCGCGTAGAGTTCCACTGCTTACAATGCGAACTAACATGATTAGATGTAGAAAAGCCATATTGGCGAATAATGCTATTTGTAGGGCGTAGGACAAAGACTTTCTCTACTCCAAGTCAACCTCCTCAGTCAAAGTAACCCGCTTCCGATCCCGATAGAGGCGTGAGAACCTCATCCATACATACGTGTGGTATCTGATCTTCCGAACAGGACACGCGACTGCCACCCGCACTCTGCCTCTTCTGTGCTGTCCCCGAGCTTGTTCTTTTCTGCTGACTTCGAGTTCTAGACCGAGTTGACATTCGTGATGACCTGCGCGACGGTTTGTTTGATGCCGGCTTCCTGCTGATAATCTCTTGCAACATTTCCTTGGATGTGCTCTTTCTACCACCTCCAACCTGTAGCGATACTTCATCTTGCGTTTGGGGCGGAGGAGATACCTTGCGGATGCTCTCTGGCGTCTGATCCGATAAAGGCATGAAGCTGTAGCGACGCAACTTATCTAGAAGACCGTAGCTAGGTTTTGAACTTTGCGCCTCAGTTGGTTTGAAAGTGCTCTTTCGGCGATGGGCAGCTGCGCCGAGTGCGCGACCCGGCTTCTTGTCCCGCGCCTCAGGCGTGGTTTTCAGTTTTCTGGACCATTCCGAGTCGGACACTGCGAATGGAAAATCTTCAATTGGGGTCGGCGTTTGACGCGGCGATTCCTCGAGCATTTCTAAGGGCTTGGCGTTTTGAAAACCACAGTGCGCATCAATACCGCAGGCGTACAAATCGGAAATAGTTGCTTTGTGTTGGTCTAAGCTGGATTCCCCGAACAAACCCAACGGAGTTAGCCAATCACTTGTACACGTCCTCGAGGCAAGCTTGGGAAAACACGTCATTGAGCCATCTGGACGGTGAAAGTTGAGGTTTCCTGAAGACGCCCTTGGACTGACTGGTTCAGATGCCGAAAGCCTTTGACGCCGGGGGTTCTGCTCTAGGACATCACTTGATTCTTCCAACATGGGGCTTAGCATGGGATTCATCATTCGTGAATCGCTTGGTGATGGTGGGTTCGTAGTGATTAGTGACGAAGCACGGGTAGACACGTTTCGAGAGATCTCGCGCGATCCGACAACGCTCGCAAAAGGCTCCCTGACCACCTCGCCCTCTACTGAGCCCGAAGGTGACCCCTAAGTAACTTCAGTGATGCTCTGCCGAGAGATGAATGTCGTTCGCGCGGTGTCATATTGTCCCTGGTATCGAGGAGAACTGGCTAGGCTAAAGGAAGGTTGAACGGAGCTAATGGTTGTGGCCGGGTCAGCAATCGTTGGTGACATAGGAATAATGGCTTTTATGCTGGGGGTCGGCTTCAGCAGAGCCTCCTGGGGTAATAACATCGAAAGGCACCCAGCTCCTGGTCCTTCGTCGTGGAAGCGGCGAATGCCGGCAATGACAAGATCCAGAATTCCTGCAATATCGTTTGTTGTTACCAGGTAGCTATCCGCGGTAGCCTCAATGGGCCGCGTTTTGCTGTTCTGGCGAGCATCAAGGTCCGATCGAAACCTCCACGAAAGCGGTCGATTCTCGTGACTGGTTTCCAACGTACCCGGCCGTGTACTGCAATCATTGTGTTTTCTTCCGCTCAAATAAGCGCAAATGTTGCGAATTATAGAATCCGTACCTTGTCTATCTAAAGTCATTAGATCATCGAGTGGCGAGCTGGCTGGGTATTGCGGTCTTCCCAAGAGAGGCGACGGGCTTCCGTAGTATGCTGAACACGGGTGGCTTATTGCAATCGGAGAGCCCGGAGAAGGGACAATCGGTGTGGTATAGCCACTAGGTCCGACTTCCCATTCATTCGTCACTGGCTGAAGCAGCGGAAGGCTTTCCGATGTGCCGTAAAATGGTCGGTGGAGACGGCGGCCGACGGGCTTCGGGCAGAAATGATGATGCTTTGGATCATGATGGCGCATCGCGAAAGGCGTAGTCCACCTTGTTTTTAATGCAGATTTCGGCACCGGACTTCCAGTGTTCTCCGGCGGTGCTGTGGGGACGGTAGAACCGGGCTGACAGACCGAGACAAGAGGCTCCGAGGATAAGACGTCCTGGCCCTTCTCTTCTTGCAAATTGCGTGGAGCTAGGCTGGCATGTCGAGTAGCAATGCGACTAGACGGTGCGCTGTAAAATTGATCTTCGTCTAAACTATTGACGGATATGCGATGGGCAGGGAAGAGAGCCATTGCTGAATTTACTACTTCAATCAACACGGTTTGATTGAACGGCTAGACGATTATGAATGATGACCAGTAGGTTCAAACAAGAATGCGGACGTAGTCAAGACGAATAGAATCTAAGGAACATTGTAGGGAAGATTGATGTGGCGTTGAGGTGTGATGCTTTGGAACTCCCAAATAACCAAGTATCGTATGCATGAGCAGAAACTTTACCTTCCGGATAGATAACATCCTCGTCATTACCTACATGCATGTTCAGGGATGAATGTGCAGACACTACATGAAAAGACCTGTCTGGCAATCAAAATCGACAAGATGTACTTGCCTCGAAATCATGTTTCGAAAGGGATGGCTTGGCTACATCTAGAAGCTGCTTGCCCTAGAAAATTGGATGAGCCCGGCTGGTCATGGTTTTGTGTCACGCCGGATGTAAATGCCTCCGTGATTGGGTACGTTCCATTCCGGCAGTTTCTTGTGGTACGTATTATTGGGACGACAACACCGGGACTCCTCATGGTGAGAGGCATTGATGAAAACTCAGAGGTGTCACCCATGTTGTTCTATGCATGATACCACGGCAGGTTGATGTAGGTACGATCTCTAAGCCCTTACGGTCGAGGGCCACGACGGTGAATCCACTTGGGATCGAAAGCGTTGAGAGGTATTGTTGCCCAACACCGGGGTATGATTCGTTGTCATTCGTCTCGGCTACATCTCTCACTTTCACCACTTTTCGGGTAATGCGTGATGCAATGCGAGAAATCTTCCTTGCACGCAGGCAAGGCCATTGCTGAAACTGATCCGATGGTGAAGAAATAAGAGAAGAAGGTGAAGGGAGAATTGACTTTTTAAGCTGGTGCCGTGTGATTCGTAAAGAGGGGTGCGTTCCATCCCACCCCCACCTAGCAGCTGAACAGCCCGCCCCTTGCCCCTAATATAGCGTCTGGCCACTTCTCGGTAGTGGCCGTTAATTGCGGTTCAACACCTGAGACTCAACCCTTATTAGCCTACCAACCTACCAGCATGCCAGTCTATCTAGCCGCATAGCGTAGCACCCACGGCCGAAGTCGCATGTGTCAGCTAAAAAGGCATCCAGGCGGTCTACATGCCAACGCCAACGCCAACGCCAACGCCTCCAACGTCGAATTTTCCATGAGACGTGTCACGCCACCATTGGGATCACCGTCGTCTCACCTGTATATTATCTAGCTCTGGACTGCTGAGTTGTGCGAAGGGAACGTCTGTCTGTGTACGGTATCAGCAGATGAAGACGGTGCGTGTCTGACGCAGTTATCTAAGGTGGCGAGGGCGGCAGCTTTTATTTTTCTCTTTTTCGTTTACTCCATATTGCTCCATATTCGTCCATATTTGTGCATCCGAGTTTATTTTATGCCGGTCACAACCTAACCTAACCTAACTCTATCTTCCTGATAAAATCTACCTAAACATATTTCGAGTATCAAAATATTCCAGAGAAGCTGCCCGTGATTGTTTTTACGTCATGTGCATCGTTCTCATCACGACAGCGCACCCCAAGTATGCGCTCATCGTCGTCGACAACCGGGACGAATATGTCCTAAGACCCACCAGCCGGCCCCATTGGTGGACCCATCAACCTTCCGGACAGAAGATACTATCATCCCAAGACCTATATCGCAAGGAACGCGGCACGTGGATGGGCGTCACCAAGAGTGGACGATTCGCCGTGTTAACCAATTACCGCGAGTCAAGCGAAGATGACCCAGACCCGAACCACGCTATCGCCGGCGTCAAAAGCCGGGGCAGCGTCGCGAAGGCGTGGCTGGGCGCCCCCGCCGGCCTCAATCTAGACGACTTCGTCAACTCCATGCTGGAGGGCCGCGCGCTCAAGGGCGTCGGTGGATTCTCTCTCGTCTGTGGCGACTTGAAGCAGAAGACGGAAGGAAACATTAAGCCGCTAGCTATCATTTCCAATAGATGGGACCACGTTGGCGAGGTCCCGTGGATCGGCGGGGAGCGGGGACATACCTACGGGCTCAGCAATGCCGTCTACTCGGAGCCCGCGACATGGGACAAGATCAACATCGGAAAGAAGTTAATGGCAGAGACGATACAAGAAGCTGTCGAGAAGGACTTGAACGAAGAAGGCCTCATAGACCAGCTCTTCGAGGTTCTTGATCATGACACGTTGCCACGAGAGCCAAAGATGACTTTCCAACAACACATGGATGCCCTGCGGAAGTCTGTTTTCATCCGAAGTTTCGCAGAAGATGAAGGCTGGCAGGAGATGGCCACGGCAGTCGATGAGGGTAGGGCCAAGGCGGCTTTCGACCGGATTGAGGACTACAGCGAGCAGGACGAGCATAAGGATGCCAATGGCTACTTTATGAAAGGCGCTTATGGCACCCAAAGACAGACAATCATACTTTTGGATTGGGAAGGCAACATGACCTACATAGAGCGGGCGTTATTCGACTCACATGGAAACCCAGTTGAAAGAGGAAAGGGGGATGAGACCTTTAAGTTCAGGATAGAAGATTAACAGGAGAACAAATTGAACTAGAATATTGAACACCTTAACACGCATCTTGAAATATGTGATGTACTCTTTCAGTGTTGGTATGTCTAAGCTGGAAAGTCCCCAGATCTGGTATCATTAGCTTCTTACCCTTCCAGACATTCGCATCACCCATAGATAGAATGGTGAAACCTTAACCATGACAGAGAATAGATCTTTCATGGAGATCTGCCATACATAACCACCGGGACTTTGTAAGCATAGACAAAGGAGTAGAGGCTGCGCCCCCTATTTGACCTGATCCCCTAAAAAAAAAGAAATACAATCTCACAGACACGTACACAGACAAATATCTATCGAGGCACATGTAGCAGTATATATGCAGTTAATATAACTTAATGGTATGTTTATGTGATGAGGCTCTGTCCTGGACCATCGAGGAGAGTGATGTGAGTGCCTGGGATAGCTGCTCAGGTGGTAAGACCATGGCTGACAGTCACTACACTACTGTCCAAGGAAAGCAACTGCTTTCTAGCACACACATACACAGGCTGGGAAAGCACTACTCAAGTATATGTCGGCGAAGAGGGGCCATGTACGCATGTATAGAAGCTTCGGCCACTCATCACGATCAATCAACTCCACGTCCAGCCAACCAATTTGAAATCGTCTCGACGACCAACTACTGCAGACTTGGATTACTACAATTTGCCTACAGGATAATTCTCATATCTGTTTGTTGTGCTTATTCCATATCTCGCGAGCAACAGGATTCCCCCTTGGACTTTCTTTTCTCAGCACTGCTACCACAACCCAAACCACTTGCCTGCTTCCCTCATGGCATCTGAACCTCAACAGCACCAGAAACAAAATATCAGTCCCCCGCATGATAATCTCATCAGTGTACTCTGCGAGACAATATCTTTTGTTCGAAGGCTTCTAACAATAACCTTTATTTGCGCTTTCCGAATCGGCAAGGTGTATCTTGACACAGCCATCCACGTGTGCAACATTTGGCGTACCATAGTACACATTCTTTGCCTCGAAATCCTCGTTTTCGTCGCAGCGACCATCAGGATTCTCCTTTTACAATGTCTTCGATGTCTGGTAACACTCGAGCGCCTGCCGGCGACTCAGCAGGAGCTCCAGTACAAATCCAAGCGGGAGAGCCCCAGCAAAACCTCCGCCCGGAGCCGACTCCCTCGACCCGTTACAGAAGAGGCCTTGGCCAAGTCAGAGTAAGCGGAGGCCAGCTTCAGGGACGAGGTAGTCGGCTTGTTGCTAGCCGTGGAATGTCATCGAGTCGAAGTGCTGCCGCGCTTGCCCGAGCCCGACACGACTTGCCTACCTCACAGCAATCTAGCGCAAGTCCGCCTCCGCCGACGATTTACGAGAATCAAGCGCTAGAACAGACGTCATCGTCGTCCAGAAACCTGTCAGCCAGCTATACGCTCGGTGGTCCCCTTTCAAGCAACCCTACCACAGCCTACTCGTCGGTCAATGCAACGGCAGGTCGTGAGACTAACAGCCGGGATCCTAGCAACACCGAGAAGACCAACAGCACTGAGAATACTGGCAGCAATGGCTATACTGGCAGCAATGGCTATACTGGCAGCACTGGCAATACCGGCGGCACTGGCAATGCTCGCGGCGCTGCCAACGCCGGCAGACAGCTTCGCCGACCTACTGGTGGTCGACCTTCAACCAACTCTTTCCTACCGACTTCCAATTCGTACGGCGACTTTCAGAACCTGACGCCTGGCCGTCTTCGACCGTCTAGAACTACGAGCAACCTACCCATGCCCTCGGGCTCTCCCAAGCGTCAAAGCCTGGGCACCCCGCGAAGCAGCCTGCCCGTGCCCAAGTTCGCTTTGGCACCTTCTACGTCTTTGGCTGCCCTCTACGGGCTCAAAGAAGAAAACCTTCCGCCCGTCAGCCCGAGTGGTCTTGGCCTACAGGCCAGAGACAGCATGCTCTTGCCGAGCACCATGAACGTGCCGAAGAAGAAAGGACATGGACATGGACACGGACATGGCGTCACGAAGCACGTGGACAAAGTCAACATGGAAGCTGCGTCCGCTTCCATCACTCAGCAACCCTCAGCCACCGTTGCAGGGCCCAAGCCCCAGCTTGAGGACCCGTTCCAGGAGTTGCCGCCAGCACACCCCCCTAAGCTGTCGCAGCAACAAGAGTCAGCCCAAAACTCGCAGCAGCAAGAGTACGAGCTAGCAGACCTGCCCGCACCCAAACTGACTACACCCAAACTGCCTGCTCCCAAACTGCCTGCTTCCAAATTGTCCACCTCCCAACTACCTCGACAAACACCTATCGGCGCAAAGGGCAAAGAAGTCCAAAGAGACAGACCCGCATCCAAGCTACCGCTATTTAAAGCGTCGCCCACCAAGCGCCAGCAGCAGCACCCGAGCCGTCTCCCCAAGTCCAGCACCCTTGGCGTGTTTTCCAACCTCACATCTTCGTTTTCCCGTGCATCTCTGGGCAACTTCGCACGCATCGGCGGCGGCTATCGCAAGCCATCCCCCTCGTCCACCATGGCGGACTCTACCAACAACAGCAACGCCGCCCCGAGCACGCGCAACGGCACCCCCGTCTCTGCATCTATCCCGGGCCCCGACCCCATCGAGTCCGAGGAGGAAGACCACCCGCGCTTCGTCAAGAAGGCGCACGGCTTCGAGTTCTGGACGGGCCGCTTCGTCGCCGTGCAGGACCGCTTCAAGAACGACGCCCTGCAGCAGCAGAGCCAGAAGGCGATCGCGTCGGCACAAGCCCAGCAGTCGCAGCCGAAGAAGGTTAATGGTGAAAGCAACGGTAACAGCAACGGTAGCAGCAACGGTAACATCAACAACAATAACGGCGGCCTCCCTACTTCCAACACGACGGCCAACATCACTCAGCAGCCCACCTCGCAGCTATCCCGCCAGCCCGCAACCGCAACCGCAACCGCAACTACCACTTCCGCGGCTACGGCCACAATGCCCCTGCACATGACGTTCGGCGCGGAGATGTCGGCGCAGGGTCCCCGGGTGCCGCGCACCACACTGGACGCATCGGTCCTCCTGATCGACGGCAAGGCGCGACTGCGGCGCACGTGGCAGGCGCTGGAGGCGTCGTGCGTCAACAACACGGCGCTTTACAGCCTCCACCAGTTCCAGCAGGAGTACGCGCGTCAGTTCAAGATGCCCGAGTGCCTGCCCAAGGGCGGCACCATGACGGACGACGACCCGAAAGCCAAGTTCTTCAGCTTGTACCCGTCGTGGGGCAACAGCAGCAAGGCCGGAGGCAGCAAGGAGGCGTCCAAGAAGAAGGGCAGCAGCAAGGAGGCCGAGGCCAAGGGGGAGGAGGAAGATGTCCTCAAGGAGGACGACGACAGTACTGCCAGCTACGATGGCAAGGGAAAGGGGGGAAAAGGAAAGGGATGGGTCGGCCGCATGTTCAGCGGCGGAAAGAAGAGCGGTAACACGAGCCCCAAGTAGAGGGGCCGAGCTCTTGCTCCCATACCCATACCTATACCCATACCCAACCCAACCAACTCAACTCGGATGGCGAGAGATCTTTCGTATGAGATTGATCACTAACCCTCGTCCAAGCTTCTCTACGGTTTTTTCTATTTGGTTCACGGTACAACGCGCGTTGGGACGCATACTTCGGTATGCGGCCATTCCAACAAAGAGGCGGTCGAAGCACTATATGTTGGCGACAACATATAGTTCCCGTCTAAACAAAAACATTTCCGCGGCAGGCGGAACTTTTGTATGTAGGATATACCTGGAAGCATTAGCTTTCGTGTACGATATGTATAATGGCCAGTGTTGGAGTCTACCCAAGGGAACTTTATGCAGAAAAAGGCCAGACTATGCGGACACTATGCGGACTAGAGCAGTCCAACCTTGCCCACCTAGGTGGTGGGCAGAATAATGGGAACAGGAACATGAAAAAGAAAACCCAAAAGAAAATGACCAAGTGATTCGACCAGAGTAGTACCATCTCACCTCTGAAACCCCCTTTAAGTATTGTAGAACCATATCTTTTTATTTTCCTAACCTACCAGTCGTAGCCCTTGCTACACGGCCTCATATGAAGGTATCAAACCCCTTCTATTCCTATCGTAAACGCATGCTTTCCTGTCCCTACCGTGTCCCAATGCAATATTTTCTAGCCACCCAACTCCAATGATGAATGCTCAAGGATCCATTGGATCGTAACAAATAAAACAACATCACACATCACGAGGTCGGTCTCCGAGGTGTCGATTTAAGACCCTCTCTTCGACTACACCAATCATCCCCCCCCTAAGCATTATTAGCTTCATTCGCCTTCTTCCGCGATTTCATAAAGTCCTTGATCTGCTCGACCTTGGTCGCAAAAAAGATGCCCTTCTTGTCGTTGCGCCAGGCGCAGACGCCGATGTTGTCCGCGAAGTCGGCGACGGCCTTGTACTCCCTGTACTCGTCGAACTCCTTGAACAGGTAGCCGTCGCGCGTCGATATGCGCTCCGTGTCGAGCTGCCAGAGCCGGATCTGGTCGATAACCACCGGCGGCAGCACCGGCTTGTTGGTGGCGGCCGCGTTCTGGTACATCTGCTCGTGCGCGTGCGTCGACAGGTACGACACGATCTGGTCTGACGTGATGCCGTGGCTGACGGCCTTCTTGATCGACTTACGCGTCAGGTGGCCCGATACCAGGCCCTTGAACCGGTACTTAAGGTCGGTGAAGAGCGCCAGCACGGCGATCTGCAGCGGCGAGTACACGTACGCGTACATGCGGAAGTTGGTCTCGAGAATGATGGTGCACTTATCCTGCTCGTCGCCGGTCGCGTTGCCGACGGCCGAGAAGCCGGCGCTGACGCTTCGGAGGGCGCTCTCGTTGCTCGTCAGAGTAGTGGCTAATCGCGTGGGGAAGAACTGGCTTTTGTCGTTGGGCGGAATGTAGATGAGGCCAAAGTCTATAAGGAACGGTAGCATATTTCTACGGCTCTCCGTGAGAGCATCGGTGCTGTACGCCCGTCCAAGCTGGAGGGACGCGAGCATGAAGAAAAAGCACAGCATGTCCACGCTGTCTACATCCGGCGCAGTGCCGTTAGCATGCGCCGCATCAACTGCCTGCAGCCAGAGCAGCAGCAAGGCCCAGACTTGGGCATTGGGCTCCTGTAGCAAGAAGGAAAACCCTATGTGTGTAATCTTGAGGTCCCCGGATACACTACGCTCAACCAATCGGCCGGCCACGAGAAGCTCCTTCACCGACTTATTGGGACCATTGCTACCTTGACTCATGCCGGTAAGGCCAGTGGCAGAAACCACATAGTGTAGAATGTCATCCCATTTCTTTCTTGCGTACTTATCGAGGAACGGGTGGTCGACTTCGGGAGAGATAGGGTGTGTGGACAGCACGCCGAACGAGTTATGATCTCCGCCGCCTTCTAAGGCCAGTCGCAAGCTATTTCTAAAGTTTACTGTGAGGGTGACGGACTGGGGTTGTATTATATGGAGGGAGCGTAGGATGGCAATGGCCTGGTCTTTTTCGCGGGTCGCGGACGGTTTTATCCAGAGGTCGAGGTCGGCAAGAGTCCATGGGGTAGGTGAGTAGAGAATGGCCATTACAATGGTCTTGGCTATTTTATCATGGTAAGCAATTGGCCATTCTTTCAAGCTTCGTCATGCAGGGCCTTACCTAGGTGTGGCAGCATGCGCCGGAAGATGGCCAGAGTCGTAGAGGGCTGCTGGTATAGTTTCTTGAACGTCGTACCAGGCAGATGCTCTAGGTACTGGGAGAGGGAGCTCTCATTCGCAGACGCTGACATGTTGGCGATATGTCGGGTCTGTCACAGTTGGAATTGTAAAAGAGGTGTTGATGGAGTAGCAACCACGCATCTGTCGTTCTGAACCTTTAGTTTCCACAAGGGAAACCGACGTCCTACCGACCGCAAGCAGAGACCTGATTCATAATAGGGTTTTCCGACCAAGGATATTCGGTGAGGGAGGTGTTATGAAGTTGGATTTGAGATTGCTGACCGTAAAGCGTCGAGAACGTGAAGTGCGCCGTAAGTTGAGTATTAAAGAAAACAGTAGGTAGCGAGGCTGGAGCTTCAAATTCACTTCTCAGCGCCAAGAACTGCAAACAATTAAGGTTGCATCCACCCAGCCCCCATCGAGAAGAAAATTCCCACCCACCTAATCACCTAAAACAACACCTAATTATTTAGCCTTTTTAATCAAAATCGAATAACCCACCAACAACAATAGCTATTCAATTATAATTTAGTTCAATTTATTCGCAGCAAGCTATTTAATTAGTCTATTATATTTTAAATTCAAAATAATACGATGGCGCGGTCAAAGGGCTAAATAAAATATAA
This sequence comes from Hypoxylon sp. FL1150, assembly GCA_022495205.1. Classification (NCBI taxonomy): domain Eukaryota; kingdom Fungi; phylum Ascomycota; class Sordariomycetes; order Xylariales; family Hypoxylaceae; genus Hypoxylon; species Hypoxylon sp. FL1150. Next base: position 32,427 of record MU376227.1, on the reverse strand, counting down.
TACCCCCCGCAAGGCTAAAATCCATGGTGTAATAGAATAGCAATTAAAAGATGCGAAAGGCCATAGAATAAATAAATAATTTATATTGAATTTTTTCAAATTTTTATTTAATTTAAATAAGTCAAAATAGGTATAATATATGGTGGTGGTCAATTTAATTAAATGCCAAGAAAGGGAATTCTTTTCTCGCTGGTGACCGCCACCGTAGACGCGAAGTGGGGCCTGTAGACAAGCACTGGCCAGACTGTAGGCACCGACGAACCGCTAGGTTAGTTAACTCACCCCTGACTGCTTTGGCTCATTTCTTATATTCTCAGGATTTAGAGGCGATAGTGATGCATTCCATTTTAATTTATTTATATATGTATTTACTCAACTATTATTTCTTTCTCTGAGTGGCGAGCATGCTTTACGCAGATCTGATCGTTCAAGATTTTCAGTATAAGGAGTGTTAACAAACCGCGATAGGGCTCGAGTTCATTTCCCATCCACTTATCAACGTCTCAACAGACTCCGGCCGCCATCTTGGGCCGTCGCCGAAGCAGATGGACTGACGCGACATGAGTTGCATCAGCCTCCGCATACATACCACATGCTCCTCCGATAGCGCTTGGCCCCTGAGCGCAGCCTCAAAGATGGTATAATCGTCTTGGAAGCGATCGCGAATACGCCGCTCGACATCCAGCGGCGTCAAAAAATCATCCTTATCCACGCCGGCTTTCTGAAACTCGCGGCCTAGTCCGGCCCCGAGCTCCGCATACACGTTCGGATCCAGAGCCCACGACCAGTACTGTCGCTCGTCGGCGCTGCGGTTAGCCGGGTGCTGGAAGTAGCCATATTTTCTAAAAAGGAGACGCGAATGCATCATGTACATAATCCGCGGCAACGTGATGCATCTCATTGTGTATGCGAACTGTTCCGTGACGGTGTCGACGGCGGCCGGAGGGGGCGAAGGCGAGGACATGATGGTCCGGATCGCTTGAAACCCAAAAGCCATAGCCGTCCAGTACATCTGCCCTGCTAATGTGTAGGCACCGGCTCCCATGTAAGGTATGATATCTGGTGGAGGCGTCACAAGTTGGAGTGACCTATCCGGATCAGGCCAAGTTGCCAAGGCATCTGTAGAGTTTACCTGGCCTTCGGTATGCATCGAGTTTAACATGGTGTTTATGTCTACGCCGGTCTCAAGGATTGATGAGCTTGTCGGCGGACTATGCATCGCCGAGTTTTCGGCCGATAAGAGTTGTGGCCATACTTCGTTTGACTCATTGCCATCGAATGAGGGCAACACGAACTCCAAGTTGGCATCCTCCAATGTCAATGATACAGCCGGGGTGACATTAGCGGCGCCGTCGTTAGAGTCGCCGCTGGACCAGCCCGAGTCATCCGAACTAGTCGCTACCGGGGCCGACGGCTGGCGTTCTACTTCGGTGGCTTGAAGGCCCGCGACCTTGCGGGCGTCCGACATAGCTCGGGACAATGCAACGTCGTCCTGTCCCGCCGCATTACATATAGCCGAAATGGCATCGCGTAACTTCTGATTATCATCCTCCAGGCTGCGAATAGTGTCGATCTGTCTCTGTCTAAACGCTCTCTGGGCTAACTTGCCCCTTTCTCGTCGAGCCTGTGGCAAAATTAGGGCTAGGTCAACACATACGGGGCCGTGAAAGTAAAGGGTGCTGAATTGTGGACCGCCCTACCGTGATGTAGTCCGGCGCATCCGCCGAGACTGATTCTTTCGGTCCCCTTTTCTCCACCATGGCGGAAACAGACTTAAATTCGAGTAGCTCTATAATGGATTATGCGATTTGACTTCGTAGTCTGATCTCTCCCAGAAATAGACTTATCGTGACCCTTATTTCTTCTTAGAGGCTTGCTCGACCAAGGCATTCCGCCATCCAGTTTTTTTTCTACATGTCAGAATCTGTGGATTTGTCAGCTTACCAGGCAACCAGGCGGTAGCCATAAATAGAACCTCGCTATCAACTACCCTGAAATATACTGGGTATCCATTACGAGGAGTCAGCCCAGCTTTCCAATTTTTTACCTTCTAAATAAGTTTCCCTCTACTCACCGCCTAGTCGCTGCCGAAATGCTTCTTAACGATTCATAACTATGGGCTTATTTAAGAGCTGACTAGGTAGGTTAAGCACTATCAATTAAGACAAAAAACGACCCCTGATATTCGGGTAGGTATTACTCGAGTTCGTATCAAGAGCTACAATTGGCACAGCTAAGTATATGTTGTCATATCCAAATGTCAACCAAAACCAATTCATCCGATAGGGGACATAAGATACCAAACACCTCCATAATCGAGGTATCGTTGCTACCTCTACCATGCCATGTTAATTCAGTACGCAACAGAAGGTAGCGTGTAAGGACATATTCATGATATAAAAACAACAATTACTGGATTCTACGCATCTATTATTATTATTATTTTCTTAAAACTAACCTGTCTTTTCAGTCTTACAACTAATTAGCTGTACCTTAGAGTGCAAGAAGGCTCAAGAGTCCGATGACGGGAGGTGTATAAGCTAAGATTGACGATATCCGATCCAGTCACAGTCTACCCTAGTCAACAAAGAATAAAGAAGCTGTGTCTGAAATGTCTGCACGAAGACAAGATAATAGAAGTCGTTACCATGTTATGTTGATTGGGATTGGATAGAGATAGCTGACAGATGAAGCAGATCTAAAGCAGCATGAGAGGATTGTCTAGGCTATACTAGTTAAGCAAGGATCAGTATAATCCGATCGTCTAAAACACATGTGACATGGAAGCTAAGTTGAAGCTGGTTAAGATCAGTATAGTTTCCGGTCTTGTCGACAGCATCAGCTTTATCATTGGGCGTCTGTACTCGGGGATCGGGATCTTCGTTATGGTATTCGGGAAGCAGCAGCATCAGCAGCAGCAGTAGCGGATAGCTATCGACGTTGCCAAGGTTGGCCTTAGTACCGCGACTGATGCTTGGTTTCGTCAAAGGATCGCGAAGATTAAACACACAGGTCTCGCAAAACCGGTATCGGACTATAGGGGCACGGCAATTCCTACTTATCTCCTTTAAGACTTTATCCAACACGCGACTAGCGATAGACCGGTCGACGGTCGGTTTCAAGCCCATGCCGGTTTCGGGAACTACACGCGGCGCTTCCCCCGCAATTGTCCTTCCCGCGCATGAAGAGGGGCACCCCGAGATCTTCCTATCAAAATTAGTCTTGTCTATGCGTGCTAGACTTATCAGAACAGGGAGAGGGGGTGAAGGACCGTTCTGCATAGGCAGCTGAGCCTAGAGCTTCGATGCCGGGTTCTCCCTGAAGCATGACTTGCTGTTGCAGGTAGCATGTGGAGCTCTTATCAAGGTCTTGCTAGGATGAATTGCTAATTGGTGATAGATACCTTACATACCACTGCGTGTCTCCGCGTCATTCGAATATCAACCAGATTTGAGTATCTAGGACGTTGATATCAAGGATGTGCAAAGAGCCTTTATATATAAACCTATGCCGTCACTCTAGCGGACCTTGAACAACATCATATCTATAGATTTAATTTTATCACTCTGAACGCAATGGGTTCCGTAGTTCCTGACCCCGTCCCGCACCCCTTCGACCCGCTTACTCTGGATGAGATTCGGTCAGCCATTAACATCGTCACGAAAGCGCATGGAAAGGTCTTCTTCAACGTTGTCTCACTCCACGAGCCGCGTAAGGCGGAGATGACGAAGTGGATGGCGGATCCAGCTAACACTCCTCGACCACTGAGAATCGCTGATGTCGTAGTCATCGCCCCGGGTGGTAAGGTATACGATGGGCTGGTCGACATTGCGACTAAGAAGATTACGAAATGGGAACTTCTGGATGGACTACAGCCTATAGTGAGTGTTGGTCAAATTGGGGAAAAGGGGCATTACTGATAGCCATGTTCAGATTACTATGGAAGAGCTCCAGCTGGTTGAACATGTCTGCCGGAAAGATCCCAAGGTTATCGAGCAATGTGAACTCAGCGGCATTCCCAAGGAGGACATGCACAAGGTCTACTGCGATCCGTGGACCATCGGTCATGATGAGAGACACGGCAACAAGATTCGTCTTCAGCAAGCGTTGATGTACTATCGGCCACACGTCGACGATTGCCAGTATCAGTACCCTCTGGACTTCTGTCCCATATACGACGCTGAAAAGCAAGAGATCATTGCCATTGATATTCCGCAAGTGAGACGGCCACTCAACAAGGTCGAGCCAATCAACTACCATCCGGCTGCTATCGAAAAGGCCGGAGGCTACCGTACTGACTTGAAGCCTATCAACATAACCCAGCCGGAGGGAGTTTCGTTCAGGATGAATGGACGAGAGATTGAATGGCAAAACTGGAAGTTCCATATCGGATTCAACTACCGTGAAGGCATCGTCCTCAATAACATTACATACAATGACAAGGGGATTGTTCGCCCAATTTTTTACCGACTCTCCCTGGCGGAGATGGTAGTGCCCTAGTAAGCAGCTTCTTCCTAGTCAACCGATCATTATTAACGAACGCAGTGGAAATCCCGAACACCCTCACCAGCGAAAACATGCCTTTGATCTCGGGGAGTACGGTGCTGGATACATGACCAACAGTCTGGCATTGGGCTGCGACTGCAAAGGCTCCATTCATTATCTGGATGCACAGTTCCCTACGCGATTTGGCGAAGTACGCACCATCAAAAATGCGATATGCATCCACGAGGAAGACAGTGGCATATTGTTCAAGCACAGCGACTTCAGAGACGACTCGGTCATTGTCACCCGGGGACGGAAGCTTATAATTCAACAAATCTTCACCGCCGCTAATTATGAATATGCTATCCAGTGGATCTTTCACGTAAGGGATCCCGTATCAAGTTCTGTCATGACCCTGTACTAACTTCAGAATCAGCAAGATGGTACTATCCAACCAGAGATCAAGCTCACTGGTATCCTGAACACATATAGCATGGCACCTGATGAGGACACCAAGGGCTGGGGAACGCAGGTATACCCAGGTAAGGCAACTGAATTGCACGACTTACCCCTGAGATGCAACACTAATCCAGTCTTCAGGTGTCAACGCGCATAACCACCAACATCTGTTCTGCCTGCGGATCGATGCCAACGTGGATGGACCAAACAATACCGTCTTCATGGCAGATGCAGTGCCGTCGGACGCGCCAGTCGGAAGTCCGGAGAACTACTACGGCAATGCATTCTACGCCAAGAGAACCAAGCTGGACACGACTGGCAAGGCGGCGACGGACTACGACGGCGCCACGAGCCGCACTTGGGATATCTGCAATATGAATAAGCTGCACCCCTACAGTAAAAAGCCGTCTAGCTATAAGCTCGTCAGCCGAGAAGTGCCCAGACTCTTGCCGAAGGAGGGCTCGCTGGTCTGGAAGCGAGCCGGTTTCGCCAGACATGCGGTACACGTGACGAAATGTAAGCTCTCGGACTTTCAACCCCCTTTTCTCTAGCAAGCAGGCGTTTATTAACCAACCCCCCTCAGACCAAGACGACCAGCTATGGCCCGCGGGCCGACACGTGCCGCAGACGTCGGGCGAGCCGTCGCTGGGCCTGCCGGAGTGGATCGGTGACGGCAGCGAGTCGGTGGACGACGCGGACGTGGTGCTGTGGCACACGTTCGGCGTGACGCACATCCCCGCGCCCGAGGACTTCCCCGTCATGCCCGTCGAGCCTATCACCCTGCTACTGCGGCCTCGCAACTTCTTCACCAACAACCCCGTCCTCGACGTCCCGCCCAGCTACGCCAGCACCCCGAGCCAGGTGCTAGCCAGCGGCCGCGGCGTCACCGACGCTGCTGATAAGCTGAGCCGGCTTGCTTTCTCCGCCGCCGCAAACGGGACGAACGGGACGAACGGTAGCTGCTGTGCTACAAATGGCTCGAATGGTGTAAATGGGACAAATGGGACTAATGGTGTAAATGGCCATTAAGGAATGAATAGTGGGCGAAATGTACTGAGAGAAATTACGATAAGCTTGGGGAGTTGATGGTGGTGATAACATGGTGTTTGTCTCCGTTTGTAGCGACTTCTCACGGATGCTGTTTTTAGGGTAGGTATTCCATAGGTATCGGGGCGAGTCTTTAACTTCAAGTAGTGGTAAATTGAACTCCTCAAAAAATTTCAAGCTCTATCTCACTTTCATGCTGAGTGTGTGAATCTTCATGCCACGATATTTGGGGGACGTTGCTTGTTAGGTGACAAAAATGAAAAACGAAAGATTTGCCTGAGTTTGAATGCATCAGCCGCGAATCGAACGCGGGGCCCATCGATGGCAACGATGGATTTTACCACTAAACCACTGATGCCTAGGCCGTGTTATGTTGGTTGGCTCTCGTTGGCTATTCAAATTGGTATTGTTGAATAAGTACCTAGCCTAGCCTACAATGCCGTGCTCATCCCCAAACACAGCATCATATCGTGCAAAGTCTCCCATCAGATCTTTCTATCCAGCGGTCACTGCCTACCCCCGTCTTGACATAAAAGATATCCTCTGGGTCGTATTTCTTCTTGATAGCCAACAGCCTCTCGTAATGGTCTCCATAGAAGTTGACCTTGAAGTTGGGATCTTGATAATCGGCTTCATTCAAGTATACCGCGCCGTCGGGAGTAATGGCCTGCAGCTCCGGTAGCAGAACATCTGTTATGAGGTTCTGCGCAGTCCTAGTCGCATCCCAGTCGGTGTAGTTGAGAGGCGTCCCGACAACACCACTCATAAGCGTCTTGCGAAAATAAGGGTGGGCAGCGACATCGCCGGGGGAAGAAACGGCACGGGAGACGTTGAATGCGACGCCGGACATGAGAGCTTGGGAGGCGATGTTGCGAACGGCCGCCACTAAGGATTCGGTGCTCTCCTGATCACCCACGAGCTCACGGGGAATCAATCGGCCCCCGAGGTTATGACTAGATACATTCCAACTCGTGGGTACCGAATTGTAGCTCGAGATGAAGTCGGGGTGCTCTGCGGATGAATATTGGTACTGGAGCCCGAGTTCATCCATCTTGTCCCTGGTGGCCTGGAAATGTGCATCTAGCTCGGCAGCGCGCAGATCTGCGACCATCGCCGGTATGACCATGAACCCAAAGGGTGCGGCAACCCATACCACCCATGCACCCGCATCAACGAGTGCCGGTAACGATTGGAAGAATGTTCCCATTGCCGAGTAAATAGCATCCGTATTATCGCCATCATTGAGGACCGTTATATATGCTGTCGAGAAATGAGTATCAGGAAATGCTTTGACCGTCATGGATACCACCACGCCGTAAGTCCCACCGCCGCCTCCACGCAGAGCCCAGAATAAGTCAGAGTTCTCGGTCGCGCTGGCTGTCACATAGTCTCCAGCCGCGGTGACCACTTCCCACGCGAGCACTTGGTCGGCGGCCAGACCATACTTGGACGAAAGGATGGAAATCCCTCCGCCTTGGGTGTAGCCACCAGCTAGCCCTACGTTCGGACAGTTGCCGCCGACGACTATTAGCCCGTGCGAGTGAGCGAACTCATAAGCCTCGAGTGCCTCGACGCCCGCTCCTAACTTGATGGCCGGGCCTTGATATGCCGACACCTGATCTTGATACTCGGGGATAAGTTCCATCGCTTTTAGATGATGAGTCCATAGTGCCAAGGCATGCGCTCCCGTTGACTTGCCCAGATAATCGTGCCCGGTGTTGCGGATAACGAGGCGAATATTATGACGTTTTACAAAGCGAACCGCGGCCTGGAAATCGGCGGCATTTGTAGCGTTCACAGTAAATGTGGCGAGACCGTCTAAATTGCACGGGGTGTCTGGATCCAGAAATGGGTTACAGCTGTTATTGGTGAACTGGTAGGCCATGGGTGAGGAAGACGAGTTGAGATGCGTGCTGGGGAAGAACCACTCGTTGCGCAAAGCATCGCAGGCCTTCTGGTCGAATGTGGAGCTGCTCGTTGCTGAGCCCCCGAGCGAGGAAGAATAATGGCAGGAGGCTGCGATGGGACTAGTCGCGATCAGTCTACCGCCGACAGTCGCGTTCAGTTGGTTCCAGTCAGCTTTGGTAGGCCATGATAAATCGCCTGGAATCGACCGACAATGGTTCGTGCTTCCATAATTACTGTAGCGGACCCCGAGAGCGATCACCAGCGCAAGGAAAGAGGTGAGACCAACAAGCCGTCCGGTAGTCATCATCGCAGCGGTAGGTATCATCTAGCGCAAAGAGCAGATACCTATTGTTACATCTTAGGTCTTGACTTTAGATGAATCGAACATGTAAGAGACTTTATAAATATTACTTCGTTATCGCTGACAAGCTGACATCTCGGAGGATTATCCAAAATCTAACCCCTTTTAGCTAAGAAAATGAAGGGTTGACCCGTAATCCCCCCGAGCAGTAAGCTTGACGCTTGAATAACGCGTTACCTATGCGTAAATTTTATTGAACCGAATGCCATGAAAATTGATCACGTCCTGTTTTCGAGAATATGTTTGAAATACTATTTTGAAATCATGAATCTTGTCAAACATACTCGCCCAGCTTTGTAGTGAATCTATGTGCGAATGACTCACATCTACAAACCTTAATGAGAAAGTAGACCATCTTATATTTGATGTTATGGGTGATCTTAGCTTCGGGGGGTCATTCAGCCCGATGACTACGCCTTGAAAGAAGTACTACATAGTGTTCATATTACTTACCGAACGAATGCCCAAACCCAGATGATGGAGACCACGAGTAACCTACCGTTTCTTTACTACTTGGCCAACACCTCAGGCCCTTCCATGGTCCTCCTGACAACCTCCCAGTACCGAATCTCATCCTTCCGTAGATGTGCGACATGCGCCGAATCCTCATATCTCTCTAACGCGACAGAGAAACCTTTGCTCTTGGCCTCGGCCGCATGTGCCTCCACAGCTTTATAATCAATCAATGCATCGCTGGGACTGTAGATATACGCCCGCCGCACCTCGGCTGCATTGCCCGTGCCATTGTGCGCCTTTCCCCAGTCGCCCAACGAGTCGGGTAAAAGGCCCAGGGCGATCAGGACAGACCCCGCAGCGGCCCAAGCATAGAAGATAGGCGCAGCGATCAACCGCTGAAGGGGTGAGAGGCCGACATTGACAAAGGCCACGGACTGAGGGATGCCGTAGACGCCCGGACACGAGTCGAAGATAGTGACGTGTGGGGGAAGGCGCTCGTCGTCGTCGGGACCGGCCATAGCGGCATATTGTTCATACAGATTCGCGATGCTGGAGGAGCCGCCGTTGGAGAACATGTGTATGAGAAGATGTGGCGAATCAGACGATATGGGTGCCTGAAAGGCGGCACGAACGACGGAAGCAGCGTATTTCATGGATGGGCCGATTAGCGACGGGCGCATAATGTGGTTCATCGTGCTCTTAAGAAGCAGGATCTGAGCAGCAGGATACAGAGCCTGGTATTTGACCACGTACTTGGCGATGTGAACATTTTTCGCGTCAGTCCAGCTAGCGATGATGATGAGTCGCGGTTGGTGGCCCGCGCCTCCGCTCGAGCCGGAGTTTGAAGGCTCGGACGGCCGGTAGAGGGAGACGAGCGGGTCAATCGTCTCCATGAAGGAGAGGGGCTTTGCTGTAGTTTCTGATGCTGTCGCGACGGATGACATGATGCCGTTGGGACCAACGAGTAAATAATGATGGAAATGGGAAGTCGCGGGACTTTGGCTCGCTGTATCTTTTTGAGTGTTTGTTCGTGGCCATTTATGGAAAAAAAGGATGGCTTGCTTCTTAAGCCAATTAAATTGAAGGCTTCAACAGCCCGCCTAGCAAGCCATCCCCCAAATTGCTTTGTGCCATTCTCCGAAATGTCACCATGAAGATCCCCGGGTATTGATATGTGACACACAGCGCTCTCGTCGGGGGTCTGTAGCTCAATAATCTCACCTAGTGAGTCACATCTTTAATATCATGCCTCTATCATGAGCGAGGGCTGGAGAGTTTGCGGTGAGCTTGACTTCGGTCGAGTCGCTCGATGATAGTGATGAGCCAACGAGCGACGCAGCCTGAAGATTTAGTTATCTTGTAAGGTGCTAACTAGCCAACTGCTGCTTGTAAAAACTCCGGCTCTATTCCGTACTGTGGGGTGAGTTATGCTAGGTAGGTAATCAACAAGCCCCTCTTGATTACAACTTTTGGTCAAATGGACCGCCGTACCGCAGCCGTCTACACCCTGGACGACTGACTAATACAACTCTTCCCATTACCTACTATTTTCACGGTCTCGCGTGAAAATGTACAATTAAATTATAATTCTAACATATGATCGTTTCATACTACATTATAACCTAATTCACAGTGAGATCGGCATCTATGTTCACGGATTAGACTGCTGGTAGGTAGTAGCAACCCCCTTTTCCAACGCTCATGTATGCTTAACCCATAGCCATTCTCCTGGTCAAATCTTCCCAGGGCGAGAGACCAATACAGACATCATCGGATCGGAATGATATCACTTCCGAGGACAGGGCAGCTCGGAAACAATGAGCCCCATGATGGAACCGATACCTGTCCACCCCTTGGAGGCAATGACGAGTACGGGGTGAACCTATTCAGTTTATATCCTCGTTGTGTTGAAGATGGAATAGTACCAAGGTCGATCACAGACATCGCTTTCTAGTCGTGCCAGCAGAGTTTTCTATTTTGATAGACACCGAAAATGGGGACCTACGTTGCGTCATCGTTATCCAGAATGTTTCTCTTCTCATAACTCTTGAACATGTCGTTCTACGGCGTAGGCTATATATTAAGCTATAGTCTAAGTTCCTTCCCAATCGTGCCTTACGAGACAGACGTCGTAACGCTCACACCAGGCCAGCGCTCAGACGTTCTGGTAGACGCGACGGGCGAACCTTCCGACTCAACATGGCTCAGAACGTACAAGCCGCCAAACTGCTCGCTCGGTAAAGAGGAGTCGTACTTGGCGACCGCGGCAATCTTCTACGAGGAAGCCGACCGCGTGCAGATGCTGTCGACGCAGGCCGGAGAGAACGCGTACAACCACTACTGCGGCAACGACCCGCTATCGCAGACGGTGCCCGTGTACCCGCTGGCGCCTGACGGCGAGCCGAGCGTGACGGAAGTAGTGCCTGTGGAGCTGCGGCCCAATGGCTCGTCAAACCTGTGCTTTATGGCGAACCGGACGTTCCGCGTGGACTACAACGCGCAGCTGCTGGGCGCGCGGGACTGCGACTTCGAGTTCCCGCGCATCCAGAACGTGCACAACTACGGCAGCAACGGGTCGCTGTGCTTCATCATCGAGAACCCTGGCGTTCAGCCGCACCCCGTGCACCTTCATGGTCACAACTTCATGGTACTGCAGGAGGGGCCCTGCGACGACAATGAGACAATGTTCCCGCACGGCCAGCCCGACTTCGCACACGTCTACTCCCCTGGCGAGGCGTCTTACCATTTCGGCGGCGGGCCGAATCCATTCGCCGACGGGCCACCCGGTGGTAGGTATACGGGGCAAGGGCCAGGCCGTGGAACACCAGATCAGGGACTAGACGAAGAGCCATACGAAGGGCCAGGTCCAGGGTCAGGTCCGGGGTCCAGTCATGGACCACTAGGGGGCAGACCAAGACCAAATAGCGTCGGCAATTATGGCTCGTGTTGGGACGGCTCCATTGTAAACCCCCAGAACCCACATCGTCGTGACACAGAGTTACTCTTGCCAGGTTATTACATCGTAATACAGTTCGACCTAGATAACCCAGGGGTATGGCCGCTCCATTGTGAGTAGAACGCCTGCCTACCTATGAAGGTGCTTGTGCGATTCGCTAACATATGCAACTTAGGCCACATCGCTTGGCATCTAGCTGGCGGGATGGGGTGGATGATTTTGTCGACCAGATGATATTCTCAATAACATGGATATCGCCGATACCATGTCACAGACATGCGATGACTGGAACTCCTGGACCAACAACAACATAGTCGGCAAGTACTTGCAATTCAGCCCGATAAATGCTAGCTAACGGCTTCTACAGACCAGATTGACGGCGGGTTGTAAATAGGAGTGGCACCATGAAATCTATATTCGATTTGATAATCTTACCAGTACATGGGACTAAAGACAATTAGCCTGAAGTAGCATCATTGTCGTAATCCGTACTGTTGATTATGTCCTTCCACTCCTGGAGCAAATTGAGAGTGTCTTCGCATTTCTCTTTGATCGTGTCGAAGCAGTCCGTGCCTAAAGGGAACCTAAGTGGCACCTCCTTACCCGCTGCACATCCCTCTTTTCGCACGAGGTCTACAATGATCTTGACCGCTTTCCGGGCGTCTCCAGGTTGTGTCCGGTCCTCTTTGGCCAACCCGTCGACATGTGCTTGCGATGTTTCGGCGTAATCGGCGATTTTGGATTGCTGCACCTGTAGGTTTCCAGGCGACAGCAGCTTCGTGCGGAATCTTCCCGGCTCAATCAGCAGGGTATTGAGGCCGAATATTTCCGTTTCCCGGCTCAAACTTTCCACGAGACCTGCCCGCAAAAGTTAGTAAAAAGGGGTTGGACTGACAGGTCGGAAGTGTGTCGTCACCTTCCAGTGCGAACTTTGATCCCGCATATGTACCGACGAAGGAATGCCCGTGCCAGCCTGAGAGGGAGCTGATGAACACCATCGTTCCTGACCTCTTCTCCCTCAGATGTGACAAAACAGCACGGGTTACTTTGACACTTCCAAATACGTTCGTGTCAAATTGCGCCAGGATTTGGTCATACCTGTACTGTTGTGAGTAGTCTGACTTCGGGTTGGCATTTAGCATCATCTTACTCAAGATCCTCCCATCCACCCATCGCGACGTAGGCGGCGTTATTCACGACTACATCAATCCTCCCGTAGGTGGCGATGGCCTTGGCCACGGTGTCGTTGATGTCTTGCTGGGAATGGGTAACGTCTAGTTCCAATGCGGCCGCGCCGGCATGTTGAAGATACTTAATCTTGTCCAGCTCTCGCCCAGTGGCGATCGCGAGGTCACCCCGGGATAGAACATGCTGTACTAACAACTCTCCAAAACCGGAAGAGCAACCGGTGATAAGCCACACAAGTTGAGTCATAACTGCGACTGGATTATTTGAATGTTAAAATAGATGAACTTAGAAGATAGATGGCATTTCCCACAGAGATGGAGGCTAGAGATTGCAGTATTTATAGACGACTGAATGGCAACTTATTAACCTCTCCACAATCATTTTTGTAAAGCCCGTCGAGGATTCTTGAAGCCGGTGACTCATGATCTGCACCTTGCTCTCCATTGATTCAAGTAGCAATTTTCGTAAAGTATCATCCTGGAGATGGCAAGTCTTGCATAATCCCGCTGACATGAAGAAGATAGCTCATAACGCGTCAAGCGAAATAGGAGGTCCACCGTAAAAGTCCGCTCCTGTCCGCCATTCTCCGCTCCAGCCCGCTCCAGCTCGCTCAGGGGGGGACTGGAGCGGCGAATAATGGGTTAGAAACCTCCAGAAGAAATATCTCAACCAAAGCTCTACCTTGGCATGATTGGGGGACGGCACCCTTCTTAGACTCGATGCCGTCAAGCATTACTCATAAGTCACTTGCCCTTTCGGATCCTTACCGCCTTAATGCCGCAACACGTTCCCATCTTTACTACGACTGATCAACTTGAAAACTGCAGACCCGTCGTTATGTTCCCCCATCGCGCATGCAAGTAGTCGATAGAGGGACTAACTCTCGGCTTCCACGGCCCAGTGCGACCGCATATCGGCAAGTCACCTTCTGATTCTCTCGCGTACGTAGATTCCAGTGCCCAGAAGCGCACGGCTTCGAACGTCGCTTTCTCCGGAAGTCGGGGCACAGCCACCGCGACACTGCGGCTCTCCATGTACTTCCAGAGGCGAATAAGAAGCAAGATAGTGTTATCGGAGCCTATGGTCCAGGACACGTCGGTATAACCGAAGCCGAACATCATATTCGGCACATCTTGGAGCATAACTCCGTTCCATACCACGCTGCCCTTCCACTGCATCGCCCGGCCGTCGACGCTAATGTCGATCTTCCCGCCCATCTGCATTTTCAGCCCCGTCGCCGTCACGACGGCGTCGGCTTCGATCACTCGGCCGTCTTCCATCTCGACGGCGCGCTCGGTGACTCGTCTCACGCGGCCCGTGACGACGCGAGTATTTGGGTTGTGGAGTGCCTTGTAATAGTCCCCGTCCGGTGCGAAGCACAGCCGCTGCTCCCACACCCTATACCGCGGCGTGAAATGCGGATTGACATTGACGGATTCCGGTAGTTGCGCGGCCGCGGCCCGGAGCATGGCAGCCCTCGCGCGCGCGGGACAGTATTTGTAGTAGAGCCGCATGCAATCAACCACTACGTTCTGCCATAAGCGCTGGAAGGCGACTGGCAGCCACGAGCTTGGAAGCGTATTCACGATTGACATGACGTATCCAGGGCTTCTCTGTACCAGGGTGACCGAGGCTTTCTTGGCGAGAGAAGGCAGGAGGGACACCGTCGTGGCTCCGCTACCGATGAGGACCATCTTCTGGCCCGTGTAATCGTATTTCTCGGGCCAGAATTGTGGGTGTACTACTTTGCCCTTGAAGTTCTCGATGCCGGGGATCGTGGTCTGCCGCGGTGTTTCGTAGTCGTAGTAACCTACGCCTAAAAACACGAAACGTGCGGTGAGTTCCTTCAGGAGGCCTTCATGATCCACAATAAGGGTCCATCGTTGCGTCTTCGAGGACCATTTCATAGAGAGCACTCTGTGCCTGAATTGGATATACTGGTTGATTCCGTGCTTAGATACGCAATCACTCAGATACTGCATGATAAGGGGCCCTTCGGCGATGGGGTGGGAGTAGGGCCATGGCTGCCAGGCGAACCCGTAGGTGGTGAGGCTAGTGTCTGATCGGATTCCCGGGTATGTGAATAGGTCCCAGGTTCCCCCGATGCTATCGCGGCCTTCAAGGATGGTGAACTTGACACGTGGAAGTTCGCTTTGTAGCCAGTAAGCGCAGTTTATACCCGACACTCCCGCACCTACGATGATGAAGTCGAGGTGGGATTCCATGGTATTAATCGCGCCGGGTGGGGATGACATCTCGTCTTGCCACAATCACTACGACGATTGCGGGTAGTACTAAGATAGTTGAGGATGGAAACACGGGTAAATGGCCGGTTTGGAGTGAGATGGTTTCCATCGGACGCCGGACTTCATGGCTACATATCGCTATGCCTCCTTATCAGCTATGGTATGTGCAATGAAACCATCCCTTACATGCAGTGTCAAGTTACACGGGCTAGAACAAAAAAGCAAGTCTATGGTTGCGTGAATGGCGAAGCGCCACCACTAAGCAAATCTAGGCCATTGGAGGCATTATGTATCTCTGGTTGTCAATGTATTGGCCTTCACTGCCGGAAGTTGTGGCGGCTTGCGGTCTACTTTTGCACTTTGGCGGGCGTAATCGGATGGTGAGCCCGGGATACCCCTTTATCATAACTCAGTCAGCAGGAGTAGAATGGCCTCGGGGGGGTTTGCTAGAGGGTAGCGAGCGCCACGGAAAGAAAATAAGAACAGAGATAAGAAAAATAAAAACAAATAGAAGTTTTCCTCAGTTCTGCGCTAAGTAAATATTTTAAGGCATCCAAATTTAAAACCAACCTTAGTCACCTTAGACTATGGGCTGTCATCCGGCCATGCTCTCTTCGTTAATAAATCGCGGCAATACTCCTCTATACAATGCTCCTTGCAACGCAAAACGACTGCTGTCAAGTCACATCATCATGTACAAAGCTTTAACTGCTTTCTCTGCGGCGGCAACATGCCACGGCCGGATATCCGTCTCCTTATCCACCATGCCGCGGGCTCTGGCTAATGTTCCTAATCCACGGTAACATATAAGCATCTCTCTCAACAGCGACTCGTAAGGTCTAGGGGTGCCTTCAACGTGGACGATGTTGACCTCGAGAATGGCGGGGGGGTCTTCCGTTCGCGTTCCACCGCGTTTTACTAGGTACCCGCTAATGAGTGTCGGGCTCAACTCCGTTGGTGAGGTTGAGTTATTTAGTCGATGTGATAGGACAATGCCCCATGTTTGGTCCGTGATTTCTGCCAGGTTGGCATCGGCATCGGAGTCCACGTTATCGCCGCCCGGGGTGGGTGCGCTGGTGGCTACATTCTCCCTCATTGGAGTGGGCGGGTTGCCGCTTTGCTCAGGGGAGACCATAGACCCCTGCGGTGTAGAGACTGGTGTCGAGTAAAACACAGAGAGGGCGTTGCTCGACACCTTGACGACAGGTGGAAGTACTTGCATGGATGGGTCCGTATCTACCGTGACAAGCGTTAAGCTCATAGACGCCTTTGATTCTGCCTGAAGTAGAGCGGACCATAGCTCTATTTCAGACTGGTCCATGGTGCCAGACTTGGCGATAATAATTCGCCAGTGCACTCTCCAAGGCGAGATAAAATCACGAGTCGATCCCCATATCTCCGTTGCGATATCCGCAAATGGGGTAGAGAGGGACTTTCCCTTTCTTCCCAAGCAATATGACGCTGTCATTTGCTGGCTCCCCCTATTGTCTGTCCATGCTACAGATACCCACCTCCCGTCTATGCTCTGTGCGTAAGCAATGTGGAGACAAGTATTCTCGTGAAGTAAAGATGCGGAGGGAGTGGTCGTCACTTTGAAATCGATCACTCGTGGCGGTGGCTGCTCAAGCATGATTGCGGGCGACGAGGGCGTTGGGCCCCCGAATTGAGTACACCTATCGTATGTCTCCATCGCTAACCTTGAAAACTCAAAGGGAGATGGCATAGCAACCTGGCGCGAAGATGCTACAAAATCTTGAGGTATCAGCTGTAGAGCTAGATCATTGGCGTGCGCCATCTTTTTGGTAGATAATAACCTCTTGTAACCTTCGAAGATCTGATTGAAGGCGGCACAGCATTCGACTATGGAGCCAGCGATTTCAGGTGCATAGACAAAATAGACAACAAAATTTGTCTCTTCAACCGCCATTGAAGCCAATACTTGACAGATTTTGGAGGCGCAACCTGCAAGTGAGGGCCTCAGAAAGGGCGAAGATTTACTCAAGGGCATCGGCTCTTTTTCCATGGTGAAAGGGAACATGCCGTTCTCAACGCCAGATGCGGATGGTAAGCGGTTGAACGAGCCGAGCTTGAGTGAGTCGTAAGTGCTGCGCATTCTGTCTGTAAAAACCAACATGTCATCTAAGAGCCCTTCAAAATCCGGGAAAATGCAGATGGCGTTAATATCCTTATTCCCAGGGGAGGGACTAAGCCCAAGACTCTCCCAAAATGCCACGGCAGATGGCAAGACAGACAATTTCGACTCGTACCGTCGTAACTCAAAGTGTGGCGACGGAATCGAGAACAAGTTGTTTCCCCTGTACCCTTCCATGCCCACGGGTCTGGGCTGAATCCTGGTAGGCTGACCCAGGAGCGGCACATCCTGTAGCTCAATTAATGGCCGGAGCTGATATTCAGAAGCAAAAGCAAGGCAGGGGGGAAGGCTCGCTTTGATATCCTGGACCAATCTCCGCGCTAAACTGGTTAGCTGGCGACGCTGATCAACTTTCGACTCTAGCGATGGAGATGCTGCATTCATAGAAAGTGTACAGGTAGCGAATTGATCCGTAAGGATTTGTGCAGCCATGATCAGCTGTTCATCCGGTAATGAATACTGTATCAAGGGCGGCTCAGGGTCGGCAAAGTATTTTGTAAGTGGAAGATCCGCCTCGGATTTACAAGTTTGGGGTAGCTCCAGTGATAGATGCGAGGAGCTAATGTCCACAGATTCAAGTTCTCTAAATGATGTCGCGAGTGACTCTCCATCGTCGTCGACTAGACGTCTTCTCAAACTAGAAGATTTGACTGGAGATATAGGTTTATCGCTTTCGTAGCTCGAGTCATCCTGGTCCGAGATAAGACTCATCTCATCGGCATCTGAGTGAGCCTCTTCAACGTTTGTGGGGCTTCCTTGATTCGATGAAGCAGTTTGAATGCCGGGAGCACGAAACGAAAGATGCCCAGCCTTGGTGGGAAGTTCTTTCAATCCTCTCCTACCCTTGACGTGACGTCGTAGATAGTCTGTTGTTGGCGGTTCATTGAGGCTGGGCGAATTGGTATCAGCCGGCCGATCGACAGAGTAATCAAACCGACCACTTCCTTCATATTTGCTGTTCACTATCGACAAGCATGGCCCAAAGTTCACCTTGTCAAAAATGCTACTGTGGGGAGAGGCATTTTTATTTGGGCTTTTTGGAGCGGCTCCCTGGTTGTCGAGCGATGCCCTGATCCGTTTGAATACGGTATCTGGATTAAAAGGACTGGATGGTCTTTTCACTCCTGTATACTGGGGTCTAATGGGCTCTTGATGGCTATGGCGCCGTGCTTCTTCTCCTAGTGTACTTCGCGCGTGTCTAAGCTCAGGTTTCGTAAATGTCGGCGAAGGAGCCACATCGGGCAACTGAATATCTGGGGGATCCGATTTTTCTTGTGTTTCTTGGGTCGCCGGAAGGCTCAGACTAAGGTCGAGGTTCGAATCTCTGCTTGGTATATCAGGGAGGTCGAGAGAGCCTAAACTCATATCTCCAGGTTGTTCGTCAAAGAAGTTGAAATCGGCCTCTGTGATGTCGTTGTCTCCAAACATATCAGGGCCAAGCTCACCGAACAAATTTTCGGATTCGAATGAGGTGCCTACACGTTCACGCTTTCCTTCCGTGTTTTCCCAGTTCTCGTTGTACGATGATGCATTATGGCTAGCATTGATATCAGCACTCGTCAGGGCGGCCGCATTGTTTCCGGGACTAGACATTGTACCATCCATTGACGGAGTCGCGCCCACGATATTCTGGACGCCATCTGGCGGAGTCGGGTATAAACCTCCTGGTGGTGGGCCGGTATTGCTGGATCGCCGTAAGGCTAAAGGAGATAATCGGCCTGTGTTTGTGGCTTGACCGTCGACTAGCACTAACTCGCGTAATATTGTAGTATCTCTTTCCCTTTTGTTATTTGCCAAAGCTTCGTCACGCTCTGCTCCACCCAAAAACCACTGTTTTGCAATACCAAGGGTATTGTAGTTACGGTCGGGCTGTGACATCGACTGATCGAATGCTTCCCCTCTAATCGCTAACTGCGAAAACATCTTGCAAAAGCAGAGGCTAGCAGGCCATGATATACTGGGAGCGCCAGCTAGTGGAGTCCGCTTTCCATCCACTGTTTGCTCCATTGGTTTACGACGCATTCGCTGAAGGCCTATCCAATTTTGAGCTCCACCGGGAGGAAACGGAATGTTTCGAGCCTGCAGAAACTTGGAGCATATATTTCGCCAGGGGGCGTCATCCCTTTCAGATCGCGATCTCATGATCTGCGTATCGGGCGATGGACCGAAACTACCGTCGGTGGCTATAGCGTCGGATATGGAAGTTGGGTGGCAAGTCGCAAACATGCCCAAGGGCGCGGCTAAAACAGTAACGCCGAGCGATGGTAGAGGGTGTGCCAGGTTTTCGGACAGGCTAACTATGCCTTCAGCAGGAGAAAGGGCAAAGGTAATGACAAGACTGCCGGTTGTAGTGAGATATATGCGCAAAGAAGCGAGAATCGCAGGCGCAGCAGCGAAATCATCACAGGATGCTTTCGAAAGGAGTAACGTTCGAGAGCTTAGTGGAATAGCACCTGTATTGGCGCAGAAGCTCGAAGATACCGCAGAGAGCGCAGCGGTGATGAAGTGCTCGTAGGCATCTTTCGTCGAAGTCGAGGGTCCAGCTTTGGAATCAGCAAATGCAACTGTCCTAGATTCCTGCTCCGTCGCAGAATTGGAAAAAGACTGTGCCGATGGCAAAGTTGCTGACTGGGCGCTTCTGTAAGTCGAATCAAGAGCGGCCGATCCGCTCGACGACGAAGAGCTAGCCGGCGTGTTGGCCGCATAAAGACCATGCGGGCGACTTTTCACCAGCGCGGCCGACTCGAGAACTCCTTCCTCCACTAGGGAAAAGGCAAAGCCTGCGCTCCCAATGGATTTTGGAAATGCCGAAACGGCAGGTTGATCCTTCTGTGATAAACGAAAGCACCACACTCCCCGTCGGACGGTATCGAAGTAAGCTAGGAATCCGTCTTTCCGTAACGAGCACTCGAGTTCGAGCGCACCGGGGCCGAACGACGCTGAAGTCGGGGATACGGGATCGTAAAAAGCAAAGTTAATCGACGATATGTTATTCTAGGAAAGTCAGCGCAAAGTAGCAACGGAAGAGACGGAGAGAGCGATGAACTGACAATTACTAATGCATTAGTGTCATATTCAGCCAGGTCCATGTCGTAAGTCGTATCAAGCATGCCGATTCAGTCGCTCCCATGTATTAGACGGCACCTTTTATCAGCTAGCATACGAGCAAAATATAGCAGCCGATACAATTTCTGGGAGTTGATTTCAGTCTTTGAGATCTCCAGCGCGTGCCTAACTCCATCTCCGCTACGCCTGTCCCGACAAAATACGATGCGAGGCTCGAAGCGCAAAGCGATTAGTAAACGGTGCGGGCAATTACCGAGCCATGGACTTCTCAAGTGCTGCCAATAATCTTGAGCGAGGAGATTATGACTACCGTTGCAGCGAGCTTTATGTGAAAGAATGGGAAGGAGGAGGAAAAGCAAGAACAATTGGAACAATAACAAACCAGACGGTAGTTGTTTGGCTATTCGAGGGTAAGCTCCTGCCGCAGGGTCGAAGGGAAGGGCAAAGGAAGCTTGGAAGATCCTCGTACGAACACCCTAACACCACGGCCGCGCAGGTGATATTTCGCGGGCAGCTGGAAGATACGGGTGGTTATGGCGTATTGCCTGTGGCTTGGGCCAATCATTCACGAGGCGCGTTCTAGTAGTGGATTCAAGGCGGAGTCTGGATTCGAAGACCGACCCAGGGGTGAGAGGCTAATGCAAGGCGGAGAAAAGAGACTGGGGTTTGCTTATCTGAATGGATACCCATTTAAATTTTCTCTTATCGCCCCTCTGATTTCGCTGATCTCGTAAGTAGGTAGTTGCGCATTACCTTAGGTACTTTTTTTTTTTCTTTCCCTTCGCAGTAACATCGCAAACTACTTTGTTGCGCCGCCCTTCTTCCCTCTGATTACCCAATACCTTTCTTTGGCAACTTCGTCGCCATGAAGGTCACCAATCAGGGAGATGTGTCCGTGTACACTATAGCCGGCGCCAATACTGCGCGTCCTCTCCCAGACTGGTACGACGATCCAATCCTTACTGACCTAGGCACTTAACTAATTGGATATCTCTGTAGGTTGGCTCGTCGTCGGAAACGTAGTCTTAAGTCGGACCCGGAATACCAGAATAGAATAGAACTACTTCAAGACTTTGAATTCGAAGAAGCTAGCCAATGTGTACGGGTTTCGGAGGACAATGATTGGGTTATGTCTACTGGAACATGTGAGTCGTGCTTATTTCTAAGCAGACGAGATTCTATATAAAAGTAAGAATATACTATTAACGCTTGTCAGATAAACCGCAATTCCATGTCCACTACCTGCCTCACCTTGCCTTATCGTTTGCCAGACATACGAAATCCCTTAATACGACATTTCTCCTCCTATCCACCGATTATACAAAGTCGCTACACCTACAAAGCGACAGAAAACTCGAGTTCCATGTAAGAGTCGAATTCCATAAATTATCCAGACTCCATTCTACATGTAGCCACGACATACTAACCTGCAACAGACCCCAGCCGGCTGTCATTATGAGCTACGCCTGCCCAGATACGGAAGAGACCTAGTTTACGATCGCCATGCTACCGAAGCACTAGTTCCCTCGGTCGGCTTAGATTCAGAAGGCAACGGCGAAGTTTTTCGAATGAATCTTGAGATAGGAAGGTTTATGAAATCGTTCCAGATTGATGTTGGTACAGACGATGGTGTTGAGACTGGTCTGCAAGGAAGCATCGGCGTCGGAAGTGTCAATACAGCAGCAATTGCCGAGAACAGCCATAATCTGTTAGCATTTGGAACCTCCATTGGCTCGGTCGAATTCTGGGACTCGCGGTCTAAATCTCGAGTAGCCATTCTCGGCGGCCAAGAAGGAGAGATAACGGCCCTCGACTTTAGTCAGTCTGGCCTCTCGTTAGCAACCGGCACGTCGAACGGTCTCATCAAACTTTTCGATCTCCGAAGCCCAAAACCCCTGTTGCAGAAAGATCACGGTCCCGGATTCCCAATCAAGAATCTCATACATATGACTACGTCGTCGCAGGAGAAGAAAGTCTTGTCTGCCGATAAACAGATGATCAAGATATGGGACGAACTTGATGGCGAAACCTGGACCTCGGTGGAGCCCTTAGTAGACATAAATCACGTCACCTGGTGCAAAAATACTGGAATGATTCTTACAGCAAACGAGGGCAAGCCCATGCACAGCTTCTTCATACCACAATTAGGATCTGCGCCACGGTGGTGCTCATTCCTTGACAATATGGTTGAGGAGATGGCTGAGGAGGTTAACACCGACCAATACGACAACTTCAAGTTCTTGACATTACCAGAACTGAAGTCTCTCAGCTTGGCACATCTGATAGGCAAGACGAACCTACTTCGTCCTTACATGCACGGATATTTTGTGGCATCGAAACTGTACGACCAAGCTCGATTGATTGCCAACCCATATGCCATGGAAGAAGAACGTGCCAAGCGTATTAAGGAGAAGGTCGAAAAGGAACGTGCCAGCCGAATCCGCGGAAACAAGAAGGTGAAGGTCAACCAAAAATTGGTTGACAAGATTCTCAAGCGACAGGAAAAGAGGGCGCAGGTTGATACAAAGGCCGGCGTACTTGGTGATGAACGATTTAACCGACTGTTCGAGGATGAAGAATTCAAGATCGACGAGAATAGTCGCGAGTTCCAGGCTCTCAATCCCAGCACTAAGGTTGACCCAGGTACCGGCGCTACCTCTGCTTCGAGAGCCGTGCAATCATCCGACGAGAGCGGGGATGATGCAAGCAGTATAGACGAAAGCGATGACGGAACGATACCCAAACGGGGCGCACAGAGGGAGATGGTTATGCATGTTAGAACATCTAACCAAGGTAATAACCGCCCAGCTAAAGACACATCCCTTGGCTCTAGAGCCCAAAAGTCGGGTCGGATTAGCAAAGCTCGTGGCGACGTAGTTGGAGAGAGGCAGGTTACATTTGTTCCAGAGTCAAGGAGGAAGAAAAACAACGAGAACAACGAGCAGAGCGAGAAGAGCGAGAAGAACAGAGATAGGCGAACCGACTCGCGGCGAAGTGCCAGTGGCAATGTCTTCAGGCGACTTTAATCGACTTTGATACCCAAGCGATTTATATACTATACATACAGATTCAAAGAACTCGTTGCGCTCGCTTTCCCGTAACTCCAAACCCCAATCGTGAGGGTAAGTTACTTAGCATATACTCGGCTCCACCGGTATGCATCGACAACCAACCAAGATCCCCAGGTATTAAGCATTCATATCTGCCCCTGTCAACCCGTGCCAGGCTACCTATCACGGCTTACTTCCTCGTCCATTTCTTGCTCCTCCCCTCCGGGCTCTGTCGAATACTTGACTGTGCCAGCCCCTTCTCGATGTCCTCCTGTCGCAATCTAGGAGTCGGCGGGACGTCGTCCAAGCGAACACGGCCCCTGGATTCCTTGACTGATTTCGGAAATTCGGAGCGGCGAGGGGTGAGAGCACTGACTACCTTCCTTGCCGAACGTCGAATGTTCTCTCTAACCTTCCATTCTCTCTTCTTCGCCAGGTAGAAGAGTACTGCAGTGGAGACTTTGTCGTATTAGTATATCAAAATTTACTATTAACATGTGGTCGAGAGACTCACTGCCAAGCACGCATACGACGGCGACTACTACTATAATTGTGATCATGGCGCCATGAGAGATTTGGACGACACCGGGACTACTCCCAGATGCTCCAGCCGAATCGTCGATGCTGCTGTCGGAGCTGGTCGAACCGTCACCGCCGGCGTTGTAAGGCTCATCCGTGGCCAGAGGGAATGAATTAGAAGTAGAAGTTGCCATAGTGACTTGCACTGGCGAAAGGAATCGAACGTGAGTGGAAGCCGGCACTCTGGTTCGAAGTGGGACGATGTGGGACGACCACCAAAGATTTCGAGCAGACTTCACCCAGCAGTACGGGACAGAAGTGAAAGAACAACGAAAGCAAGGATTTCCACCACGCCACACGAGGGCCCCTACTTCTTATGAATGGATTTGCTGTTGGTGGGGGGCCCGGGTTGAATGGCTTTGAGATGGCGCTCATCGAGGACATTCCAGTGATGTGACAGGTTATGCATGGTGGGTGTAAGTAGGACCCTCGTCTTGTCTGCTACCTCGTAGCCTACCTGGCCGTCCTAGTGGCTTGATGCACGTCTGGCAATTGAGGTCGCTGGGATCCCGGCACTTCGCCGCATCCCTATTGGGGGCTACCTAACTTCACATCGGAATCAGGCATAAGATCTCATCAATTTAGATCGTCTCGTCGTGTCATTGGTAGCTGTGATTTTCAAGGCGCTTAACCAAGGGCGCTTTCAGATTTTACCCCTTGTCGATCTACCAATTAGCACTCAGCGACAGGGGGGTGTAGCAAGGGTCCCCTTTTTTCGCGACCACCAAACAACTACTTGTCACATCTATCGCCCCATTGACAATTCGTTGAAGAAATTCTATCACAAAGTCGGTAGTCTCAGGTACCTGTCTATTAGAACGTCTATCTTCTAGCTGTCTACAGCTTAGCTCGACGCTTCTTGTGATAACTTTAAGAATTGCCCAGATGATCGATTCTTCAGCAGCTAGTCCTCCTCTTGAATGGCGTCTCAAATTACGCGCATTTGCGACCACAAGATATTCTACTATGTACATGCGGCCTGCATAATTCACAACGGTCGGTCTCATCTGCCGCCTGCAAGGCATATAATATACCGATACCTATAAAACAGAGGTTCAACGCGACCCGACACACCTGCGATTACGCGCATGATCAAGATTCGTCGGTTCGAGCATGATGTAACTGTTGTCGTTTTAGTGCGACTTCACGATGCTCCAAAGACCGTATCGCCAACTAGCCGCGATGAAGATGTTATTGTTTCTAACGATTTAAAGAATATTACCAGCCACCTCCTACCGATATTATATCCGACGTGGCAGGTAGCGTGGTGCCGCGCTTCGCAAACGAGGTCATCGTCATGCACCGCCAACGCCAGACGCAGTTTACGCATCACGTCGAGAAGAAAAACGTCTGATTTTTATGCAGGTCGGCTTCCCGGCCTTCTTTGAATCTAGCCTCCTATGCGAGCAACAGCTGCTATTCAATTGCTGGCCGATTTCTTTCAATATTACTCGGATTCGATTATCGCAGCCGGATCTCCGGCATCCCGATGCTGGGTGTGCTATCTTTAGTGACGACGTCCTAGCCGTAGCGGTTACACTGCCGTGAAGAATGTTGTGTCACGGTATATAAGGTAATCACCTACATACCTACCTACATAGGTAGGTATGTAGCTACCTCCTCATGCAAGGTACTTACATACCTACATACTTACCTACCTGGTACATAGTATTCAATGCTCAGTCTTATTTTTTCATGTTTCTTCCATAGGTCTCACTGGTAAAGCATCCCGTCTTGCGCTCCAGGTTCTACACTATCAGATATTATCATACATTCATTAACAAGAATAGCACGGCATTAGCCATTACACTTCATCCCCTTATAGACGACGGATAGGCGTCAACATCTATTCATACCTATTATTCAGTATTGTTACCATTGAAGCTTTCAGGGCGATTACCTAGGTTAGACAGAGCACACTCTGTCTATGCTAAAAATAGCACCACAGATTTTGCCCTGGATTTTGCTCTTTCCCTTTCACTTGGGCGCCCGAGATGCGGATAACCAATACACCAACTATGTCGTGCGATATTCAGGTGCCTGTCAAGAGTCTAGCTTTTGACCTTCGGCCCCTTGAACGGTTAGTCCCATAGGGCGCAGGGTTTAGCATAAGGGGCTTCAATCCATGCCTACCTCCTGGTATAATTGCGATTAGATCCATAGCTCAACGAATAACTCCCTCTGCGCGGAGACAGTGATGCATGTGAATGCAGCTGCCTAATCAACACATTTCCTTTTCTATACGGCATACCACGTAGCCTCTTTAGTGCATATGGCGATAGCACCCATGTCTATTAGCACATTCACTCAGAGAAGCTACAGTTATCGAAGGTAGGAGGTAGATGTTTACGTAATGCATGAGACACACACTGAAAGCATCAACAGTATCGAAGTAAGAGGCAGGAACGATCTGGACTACAGCTTTTTCAATCACGGAAACTTCAAGCCAGTTCTGTGTCTGCCTAACGTCGCTCTTCCACTCTTTTGATTCTTCCGTCTTCCTCTCAGCTTCGGGTTCCTACATCCTACATGTCTTCCACAGACGTCCAATATCTTAGTGAGATAAGCTAACATATGTCGTCTCGCTTTTTCTACCACGCCGAATTGCCGTTTGAGGATTTCCTATCTATTGACTGGCTGCGCTCCATCGATCCCAACAATCGCCATGGAGCAGGAAGATCCTTCTCCATACGACGCGCCTGGGCCGGATCAGTTGCCTTCACAAATAGGCACACAAGCCTTTGCCAGCCAGCCTCAGTTCCTTCACTCACTGGAAGAATCACAAGAGGCGAGGCAAGATGGCGCTGATGAATATTCTCTTCCAGAGCAGTATCATCCGGCTCAATCGCCCGTTCTACAGCCTAGTAGCTCTCGCTTCATCCGCCGAGCCATAGAGACGACGGAACAAATTGCAGCTGGGCTCCAACTCCAAAGGCCCCCTCCCGCTCGTAATGTAGTTCGTAGTTCGAATGGCGAGCAGAGTAACCAATCCCTTCATTCTGTGCCTAATGTACAGAGTATTTATCAGTCACGCTCAAACTTCAACACCCCCAGTCCCGCTGCGCCTGGTAGACAGCACGATGCTCTTCAGCCGACCGTCCCTGGGGATAATGTAGGAGAATCCAGCATTGAATCTGGAGGAAACGACACTCCCGCAGTTGCGGCAGAACCCCACGAGACTTCAAAGGAGGCCTTCCATGCAAATCGTTCGCCCGAAGATGTTGACGAACCAAGTGTGCACTCTGCTCCAAAGACTTCTGACTACCCCTTTCCAGACGAGGTCGAGTCTTCACCCCCCCACAAGAGAAAGAACAAACATTACAATAACTCCCCCTTTGCCAAGGATCCACTTCCCAAATCCTATGCGCAGATCCAGCACAGGGCTCTTGCGGAGCAGTCGTCTCGTTCTCGAGCATCAATTGCCAGATCTCTCGCATCACCAGCCAAGACCAAGTGTCTAGCATCGCGATCAACTAGGGGAAATAACTCGATTGAGAGATGTCAGCCTTCAGGAGGTAGTCAGTCGTCTGAGACAGTTGGCCGAGCGCCAGCGGAGCTCCACACCGACGTCGACCTTATTACAAAGAAGCATCTTGCTAAACAACAAAGGATCAAGAGCCTCATGAGACCCATCCCCGCACAACGTTTGGCTGATGAAGCGGCAACTACAACTAGGCCCAACTCTCAATCGTCAAACATTTCTAAGCACCGTACCCGGCCTAGTAATCGCCGCCAGGGAGGAACTCCAACTCGTGAGCAAAACAATATCAATCTGATGAAGTTTGCCGAATCTTGGAACGCCAACAATACATACAATCAGCAGCTACTTGATCGTTGGGAGCAGAAAATGGCCATGCTCGAGAAGCATATCGAAAACCAAGATTCAACTATTGATCAATGCTACAAAGAAATTGAGACTCGTGACGAGACTATCAATACCCTGTCGATGGAGATAGAGGAACAGCGCACGCAAGCTCAAACAGTTCAGGACGAAATCGCCACCGCTACCGCTGCGCGCAAGAAACTGGAAGACAAGTTGAAGTCGTGCAGGTCTCGTTTGAACGATGCCATCAATGAACAGCAGCAGCTTTTCTTACGATGCAGAGAGAGGTTTCAAGAAACCACCGCATACGTCAAGGAAGAGGGTCAGATTCATAAGGACACCCTGGAGGAGACTGCTGCGACTGTGGAGTTGGTCAGAGCCGACATCAAGCAAGAAGTCGCCGCACTTATCAATGGTGTCAATTCACAGGTTGGCGAGTGTAAGCTCAACAACATATTCTAGTTCATCGCAGATGCTAAGTTTTTCTTTTTCTTTTTTAGTACACACGACCATTAATTCACTCGAACTCCAGCTAGTGCAGAGTGAGCAAGACCTGGAGCATCAAAGGGGCGATGCGGCGAGTCTCCGTGAGCAGCTGGCGGACTCCTACAAGCTGAATGAACAATCATTGCAGTTGATAGCTGCTCAGAATCGAGAGCTTCTGGAAAGGCTAAGTCAGGATCGCCAGACAGCCGATGAGAGAGATAGCCATATTAAGAAACAGGGCCAAAAGCAAGTACCTTCGCCCTTCCTTGACGGGAGCTTTACTGACCCTTCTAGGATCGACACAATCCTAACGGCACTGGAAGGAGTCAAATCGATGGCAATTGACCAAGTGGCATTGACGGAGGATATCAAAGCAGCTCATGGCAACACAGTTAACACGTAAGTGCTTGAAGAGCGTCGCAAGCTTTCGACGCTAACAATTTCTAGGATCGTGGCAGAGATACAAAGTTCTGCGCAGTCGGCTGGGGGTGCCGCAGTTCATGATCGCAAAGTCCTGAATGACAACTTGGACCAAATTCGCATTATATGTAATGGAATCTCTGATGGGGTAGCTGGAGTGAGTAGTGGCGCCCACTGGCAGACCATTGCGCACGAAAACGAATCGACTATTCGTGATCAAGCCCTCCAGATGCAAGGCCTGCAACATGAACTCCAGCAGGCACGTGCTCTCCTCGATAAGAAATCAGAGGAGCAAGCCGAGCTCCAAAAATCGCTAGATATTCTACAGGTCAATTCAGAGAATGAGGAACTTGCGATGACTAAGGTCAAAGACTTGACAGCGCAGGTTCAGCAGCTTCAGACCAGTCTCTCTGATAAAGATGCTGCAATAGCTGAGTCTAAGAATGATCTTGCGGCCATCCAAGATGAACTCAGAACAGAGTTGCGCAAGTTTCGAGACAAGGAGAAGGAAATCCTAGATGAGCGTCAAGCCTACACAAGGACCATCGGGCAAAAGATTCGAGACATGGAGAAGAAAGATTACATTGAGCGTCAAGCCTACACAAAGACCATGAGGAAGAGGATGCGAGAACAAGACGAAGCCGCATTGCTTAGAGTTTCGCGAGAGACGGAAAGAATAAAGGAAGACTACACACGCAAGGAGAGACAACTCCAAGAAGATATGAGCAAGGAACGCGAACAGCTTGAACAAGAACTCGCCAAATTACGAGAAGCTGCAGAGACCAAAGATGGAGCAGTGTTGGACGAAGAGTTGCGTCGGATTAAAGGCGAACTTGCCGCTGCCAGAACCTCTGTGACCAGGGTGGCAGCAAACCTAGATGAATCTGAGCAACAACGACAGGCACTGCTAAAGCGCTGTGAACAGTGGTCACACGATCGACATATGCTCGCTCAGATGAACGATAGGTTGGACCGGATAGCAAAAGATCAACCAGACGCAATTCAACTGCACCGTAGCCTCAAGGAGCTACTAGAGCTCCAGAGAAACCTATCGAGCGACGTGGAATATTATGAGGCACGACTGTCGAGTGCAGAAGCAGCGACTGCTGACTCTAACCCGACTAATAATCCACAAAACGGTGATGATCAACTGACCTTGGAATCGCAGAGTCTCAAGCGAAAGGTCATGGTTAGATCTCCTGCTGAAGAGGTTCATCGAGCATCTCTATTATCCATAGAAGATGAAAGAAAGACTAGACGACAAACAATACCATCACGAAGCATCATCAAGTTACCGACACCAAATGCCTCGGGAGAGTCGCAAGCAACAGACAGCGGAGCTGCTATTGGTACCCAAATGCCAGGAGAACCACAGCCGACACCCAAGCGCAAGGTAGTGAAGCGTGGTTTACCTCTCAATACGCACAGCCTGTACAATCGACCTGTGGCAGGATCGGTTACAGGAACAAGTCAGGAGCATGAAGATGCGAGTCGAGCTGGCTCTCGTACCCATACGAGCGACGCCACTCCAAAGAGAGGTACTCCTAGCGATGAGATTTCTGACGGAAGATTCAACTCCTTTGGTCACCTACAAGATCCCGAAGGGCGCGCTGTGAAGCGACAGAGAACTTCAGAAGTCATTCAGCAGCCAACCCAGGTATCGCGTACTCCAATGACCAAGCTGATACATTCCATGGCCGGATACTTCTTGAGTCCAAAGCCTAGAGACCAGGAAACTGCACCGGCGCCGAAGACGACTTCGTCACGCGGCGGCCCCCTGGAGAGGAGACCATCTACGCTGGTCACTTACGGGCAGTCAAGCCTTAAACGAGGCAGATCAAGTAGCCAGTCGTCGTTCGGGTCTTCGCAGGCAGTGGAAGGAGACCAGATTCCACCTCAAGACGCCACTCAGGGTTGAGAGTGCGATACACTACTCGAAATGAAGCGATTCGCGATTCTCTTACGGACGACACGAAGCTTTGCTTCTCATATGTTTAGGACAATTTGCTGAGATGAATGCTGCTACCGAGCACAATGTGCGGACATGTGAGGGGTGTTATTCATGTTATAACCTGCTCAAAATTCTGGTCAAAGACGCTATTTTAGGGGATGGGAGCTGACCAGAACTTGCTGCTAAGGGCGTGGTTATCATAGTAATCTATATTTGCTTCCTAATTGCGCCATGTAATGCATCGCGAATCTCTGCACATTTTCTTTTATCGTGAAATGGCGCTCGTTCTCAAATACTGTACAGATATATGTATGTACACAGGGCTTATAGCATCCACCATGGATTTGACCTGGACCGATTCTCCTGTATATCTAGCACTTTGCGATATAGGAGAGGCGGGGCGCTCTCGAGAGACGATGTTCCGTTGGTCGTCATAGGGTATTGTATCGTATAATACGGGAGGAATGCGCCTCGGCTATTTCCCTTTCCGCTTCTGTTCGAGGAAGAGGACCTTTTTCCGTACTACAGGAACGCGAAGTTAGCCCGCGCCTATGCTACATCTCATCGAGGCCTTCCACTCCGGAAGCCATGCGCCATTTCCCTCCATGACCAGAGAGATACCAGGGTTCAAGACGTACCAACTGGGTCGTATTTGAGCATGCTCATGGGCCGTGACGTCCGCGGTCGCGAAAAGGTGTAGAAGAAGCCGGTCATGGCCATGGACAGCAGGCGGACCGAGATGAGGCGGGACTTGGCTGTACGTAGGTAGCGTTAGCAACAGGGCTGTGCGATCTGGAATCATTTGCTAAGTTCGGGGGACTTACGTTTCTTCGCCATTTTGTCGTCGGCGAGGGGAGGACCGAAGGCAGGATTACAATAACGATGCTGTGCGAGTTCTCGCGATGTCAATGCGACGAAGTTTTTGGTGGGGCTTCCAATTCGTGGCTGATGCTCGGTCCTCGGGTCCTCGTACCTCGAGCCACGTGTGGCTGCTGCCGATCCGCTCCGATTCCCCACCGCGGAGAACGCTTCCAAGTTGTGATTTGTGAACTCTACTTTGTACTCCGATGGGTATTGGCGCCAACACCGTTGACGTCTTGATCGATCCGGCTTTGCCTTTCGGCCTAGACTTTATTAGAAAAGGCTTCTCGGATGGACTTTCCAAGAGGAGACTAAGCAAGAGGCTTTCTCCAGGTCCTTCTCCACCGATCTAGTTTCTTTCTAGCTTGCTATGTGCCAGCATGACCAATCATCGGCCTCTCATTTGTATCTCTGCCTATTCGAATCTTGATATCAAAATCGCAGACCCGTCTGGTGCTCACCGAAAGGCGCAAGTGATCATATGGTTGATTCGATTTATAACTCTTGCCGAGATCCTTTTGAGATTAATATAAAAGACGTTGCTCTTTATGCCTAACTGATACGTAATTATGCAAAATAAAATACCGTTTATAATTTTTTTATTATTTAAATCATTTACCTAGTGTTTTTTTATATTTGAAAAAATAAATGTAATTTATTTTTTAAAATATTTATTATTAATTTAAAATAATATTTTTAATTATATATATAATAAAAAATTATATTAATATAATATAATATATAATATATAATATTATTATATTTATAATAAATATATATAAATTTAATATAATATATTTATAATATAATTTAATTATAAATTTTTTATTATAATTAATTTTTTTTTTAATTATTAATTTTATATATATTTTAATTATTTTAATAAATTATTAAATAATTTAAATTTAATTTTTTATTTTTAATATTATTATT